>JALPQI010016183.1:0-38442 GCA_025490895.1 Thaumatotibia leucotreta | reverse complement strand
GGGAAGACTACCTACAGTGATAATGGTTTCACGTGAGTAATCTACAGAAAGTAGCATCTACGGTTAGATACAATAAATTTTTATTTTCTAGTTTTTGGTGCAATAGAAACCGTTTAATTTAAAACTTTTTTTACTTATTTTATTTTCAAGTTTTTAGTGCAATTGTTAAGATAATTTCCGATACTATGCATTATGCATCCTAAGTAGGGCTTATACTCTCGCGTTTTCATCACGAATCATGACACATATATATGTAAACGTAAGGAACATTATTTTATGTGTAACAGGAGTCAAATCCCTGCTGAATAGATATTTTTAGAAATCCAACACTAAAAAAATGTTATTAAATATCTCGATCGACAGATGAAAACCAAAGGCTGGGCGTGGTTAATACACCTAAGCTTGAATGCCCGAAGTGTCTCAAATGGACGTGTTATTTATACAATAAGTACCTTAGATAACAGAGACCTGACAATAAGGAATATATCAATCAATTCGGTTTATTGAGAAAATCAAGTTAAAATTTGTATATTGTACACAATAAACAAGTCGAATTTTAAGACTATAAAATATAAACTCGTTCTCTCAGTCGACCAACCGGAGGACCGCAGGTCTGACGGAATCACTCTATCAGATGGAAGGCCGCAGGCCCGACGGCTCTCCCTACGCGATCCACTCACGCTGTCTCTATCAGCTGGAGGGCCGCAGGCCCGACGGCTCTCCCTACGCAATCCACTCACGCTGTCACTCTATCAGCTGGAGGGCCGCAGGCCCGACGGCTCTCCTTACGCGATCCACTCACGCTGTCACTCTATCAGCTGGAGGGCCGCGGGCCCGGATGCTCTCCCTACGCGATCCACTCACGCTGTCACTCTATCAGCAGGAGGGCCGCAGGCCCGACGGCTCTCCCTACGCGATCAACTCACGATGTCACTCTATCAGCTGGAGGGCCGCAGGCCCGACGGCTCATTCTACGCGATCCACTCACGCTGTCACTCTATCAGCTGGAGGGCCGCAGGCCCGACGTCTCTCCCTACGCGATCCACTCACGCAGCCACTCTATCAGCTCTAGGGCCGCAGGCCCGACGGCTCTCCCTACGCGATCCACTCATGATGTCACTCTATCAGCTGGAGGGCCGCAGGCCCGGCGGCTCTCCCTACGCGATCCACTCACGCTGTCACTCTATCAGCTGGAGGGCCGCAGGCCCGACGGCCCGCCTTACGCGAACCACTCACGCTGTGAGTCTATCAGCCGGAGGGCCGCAGGCCCGACGGATCGCCCTACGCGACCCACTCACGCAGTCACTCTATCAGCTCTAGGGCCGCAGGCCCGACGGCTCTCCCTACGCGATCCACTCATGATGTCACTCTATCAGCTGGAGGGCCGCAGGCCCGGCGGCTCTCCCTACGCGATCCACTTACGCTGTCACTCTATCAGCTGGAGGGCCGCAGGCCCGACGGATCGCCCTTCGCGATTCACTCACGCTGTCACTCTATCAGCTGGAGGGCCGCAGGCCCGACGGTTTACCCTAAGCGAATTAATACTCACGCTGTCACTCTATCAGCTGGAGGGCCGCAGGCCCGACAGCCTGCCCTACGCGAACCACTCACGCTGTGAGTCTATCAGCCGAAGGGCCGCAGGCCCGACGGCTCTCCCTGCGCGATCCACTCACGCTGCCACTCCATCAGCTGGAGGGCCGCAGGCCCGACGGCTCGCCCTACGCTACGCGATCCACTCACGCTGTCACTCTATCAGCTGGAGGGCCGCAGGCCCGATGGCTCGCCCTACGCGAACCACTCACGCTGTCACCCTATCAGCCGTAACCCTATGATTCTATCAGCCGGAGGGCCTCAGTAATGACATACGGTACTAAACCGTGGTCGTGTACTATGGGCCACATAAGAAGGCTCAAAGTCACCCAAAGGGCAATGGAGAGGCCTATGATAAGAGTCTGTCTGCGAGATCGGATTAGAAATGCAGCAGAACCAACGTAACCGATATAGCTCTTCGAATCGCTAAACTGAAGTGGGTGGGGCTCGTCGCGCGTGGAAACGATGGCCGTTGGGGCGGTAAGGTTCTCGAGTGGCGGTCACGTACCGGAAGGCGCAGCGTGGGTGCCTACATGAGTACATGAGTGGGGGAGCCTCCCCCCACTCATGACCTGGTGAAAGTCGCTGGATATGGGTGGCACGGGGCCGGTCCTTGTGGCAATCTTTGGGGGAGGCCTATATTCACCAGTGAACGTCTTCCAGCTGATATGATGATGATCATGATAATTGAATCCGTATGTTTCTACCAAATATCTAAAGCAGTACTTCAAAATCTACATATCGCTAAACCTAGCGGTTGTGGCAGGCAGTAACACTGGAGTATCAGATTTGAGGAGTTGGACGTTAGTATTAAATTTGCAAGTTTCTTTTCTACCTGTATACTTCATATCTAAAGAACTTCTTTAAAATCAAGATATCGATAAAATATAAACCTTCCGGTTATTGTGGGCAGTACTGCCACATCAGGAGTGAGGAGTTGGAAGTCAAGATTAGGCTGTTAGTATTTGATTATGACAAACATGCTATACTTTCATTTTCACGTGTCTAACACTCTCGGTTAGGGAAGGCAGTACGTCTGCAGCATCAGGCTTTGAGGATACAAGGATAAAAATACTATAATATTGCATTGTCATGGGGACTTGATAAGAGTTCCAAATTTTATTGATTTCGGTGCAGTAGAACTGGTCGAAAAATCGATCACAAGATTTGAAGCATCGACGACAGTTGATACGCGGTGAAGTTAATAAAAACCGTTTAAAAAGGAATTATTTGTTACTTTTCAGTTCGCTTAAAACGGCAGTCGTGTTTTTTAATTTTTTAATTATTTTATTTATTACTAGTAACTAGTGAATAAATACGAAGCTCTACTTGTAAGATGAGGCTATAGAAAAAATATCCCAACAATCTCAAATAATAAATATGTAGTTATGACTAAAAGGCATGTATCGATTTGTTTGTAAAGCGCCTATTCTCTCGAATTGTGTTAGTTTCCCTAAACATTGACTTGCCCCAATTCTGGACTCGGAAATGTGCGTATTGTTTGACTAAGTGCAGTAATAGCTGTTTTCAAAACACTTACGTGACCCAATTGCGATTCCTTTTAGGCCTATTTATAATAATTCCCATAGATTTTGAAAATAAACAAGGACCGGCCTATAGCTTAAGGTGCATTCAGACCAAACGAGCATTCGCTATTCTAACCGCCTACTCTACGAAATTCGATCGTTACACAAAACGTGATTCGTTGATTTCGTGGAGTGGGGGATAGAATAGCGAATGCTCGTTTGGTCTGAATGCACCTTAAGAGTCAACTAAGAGATTAAAGTGTCACTGACCATTAATTTACTCCCAGCATTATAATAGACAATAGTAAAAGTTCTTTCATATGACCTTAGAATTAACCCTCTAAAATTTGAACGATGAATAAAAAATCTATTTGTATATCGAGCGCGGCGTAGTCGTCATCGGAGGCGACGGAGTCGTCTCGTCGTCCGACATGTGCGACACGTGCTTCAGGTGGCTCGCCGATAGCAGCGGGTTTATTGGCCCGGTTAGCGCTGTGTACGACAATAGGGACTATCTGTGTTAGGTTACACTTATATCGAGGTTGCACATATATTTATTTATATTCCATGGTTTTACGTAAAACTCATTACTGTTACACATATATATTTACATCCGGCAACTTCTAAGATAAGACTGGCCCAAATAATTGTCCAACAAAGTTTGACCCTTCTCGTAACGAAATGGCCAACCGCGAATATTCAACAAACATCCCCAAGTGCCTGTTACGTAAGTTATTTAACTTCCAACTGAGGTCGCTTATCTGAAAACTGTTCCCGAAATTCAGTTTCTATTTCCGTGCCGAGACGGGGCGTTACTTAATAAAGGAATTCCTAGTGGCGCGGTGCAGGTGACGTCACAGATAGATACAGGTAGAGATGCCGAAGAAAATTGTGTTCACGTACAGAATGGATCATTGTCAGATTTAGGTTATCGTCTTTTCGGTGGACATACCTAAAGTTAAGGAATCCCTATACTAATTTTGGGATAAAACAATTAATGGTACAACTAGGTTCCCCGGTCTATAGCCCTATGCAATTAAATGGTAACATAGATTTATAAAAGCTGTTAACTTTTGACCACCGAGTGGACAACTTTTGTTTTTCGGACTGACAATGACCCGAATACTATCTAACAAATCCAATGCTTGATCGCGCCAGGAATCATGTTATTTCTCTCTAAAACATGACTCCCATGACACGATCGATTTGTCCTGACCTTTATTATCACCCAAAAAATACTTGAAGCTGATACTGGATAAGTGGGTATTTATTTTGCTTTGCACTTTTGGACCACCTAGAAACCTACCTTCTTCTAGAAATATTACAGAAATTATTATTTTCTTTTAACTATCCCTTTATTTCCTAATTAAAGGAATGTCTGCAAATAATATTCATTCACCTAAAGATCAAATTTCCTTACGATTTTAATTTTTGACTATAGACTATAATACCTAGACTCGTCCGACTACGACGAGGAGTATTGTCGACAGTGTCGGTACTTGGTACACAGTTATACACGCCACTGACTCACGGAAAGCGTTTTGTCTGTTAATATCGTCGCAACATGCGGTTGTTAGTTGAGATCATGCGTAATGATCAGGAAAAACGCTTACCGCCCCGCAATTCGCGCGTGGCCGTGCCGTAAGGCCTGATGCCGCGGCCACGACATTGGTCTAAGGCAACCAGCTTAGCGGAAAACCATATTATTATGTTCGAGAGGGAGTAGGTACCCATATCGACATCCCGCTCCAACTCATGGATTCGCTCGCCGCTGGTCGCCTAAAGGTGCGGTTAAAAAAAAAGAGCATTCGCTGTTCTAACCTCCCACTCTACGAAATTCGATCGGTACACAAAACGTGATTGGTTGTTGATTTCGTAGAACGGGCGCTAGAACAGCGAATGTTCTTTTGGTTTAAACGCACCTTTAGACCAATGTCGTGGCCGGGCCTTGAGTGCCGAGCGTTGAGCGCCGAGCGTTGAGCGCCGAGCGTTGAGCGTGATGAGCGTCTAACGGATTTGAACGGCGTGCACTCAGGCCATGCCCATACGTCTGCATTTGTTAAAAATGGACGCAAAATGCCGCACGTCTCGCTGGAACGTCCACTCAGTGTGCACACATATCTGGGCTTGTTTGACGACGGGGAGTAATCTGGGTACTAGACACAAACATACCTGGTTGAGCCTACTGTCGCCGCTGACAGTATACACGCCGCTGACTTCAGACACGTCGTCGGGCTTGTTCGACGACGGGGAGCGTCGCCAGCACGCGGCGCACACCGCCACTAGCACGCCGCAGAGCGTTGCACTGTAAACAAAACACAACTTTAGTGTAAGGCCTATTTCACCATAATTACAAGTGTGACAATTGTAAAATATCACTGTTACTGACGTCACGGGCTTCCATAGGCTACGGCTACCGCTTACTATCGGACGATGCATGTGCTTGTTTGCCACCAACATACAGTTATTACTAACAACGCTATTACATCGTTTAAACTACTTTTTTTCCGAAACCCGTGACAATTGTCACAAGGTTTAGAACAACTTTAATTAAATCTTACCGTGAGGTTCGGCTTATGTCGGAATTTCGCTACAATTTTATTGTCGTGTTTCTTGTGACAATTGTAATTAAGATCGGCAAAAAAGTATTTATCCACTGCTGATTTATTTAAGTTCCTGAACTACATTTTATATTGGTAGCAAACAAACGCACGGCCCTTCCCAGTAAGCTGTATCTGTAGCCTATAGACGCCTCCAATTATAGAAACAGTAAGTTTACAATTGTAACACTTGTCAACGTAGTGAAATTGGGGCCTGAGTGACGAGCGTCAAGCGGCGCGTCCGGCAGGGCGTGCAGCGACGCGTCGAGCATCCAAAGGAGTTGAACGGCGTGCAATAAAACATACATCCATAAGTTTAAATTTTTTCTTATCGACGCCCCGATCACACCTCGATCGGACGTCTATACTCGTATAATTAAAAAGACACGTCATAAGGCCGCGTGTCAAGTCTTTATTCAAATTGGAATAGCAACAAACTCTTTTGAAATCGTCTAAGTACTAAATCTACTTCCGGTTCTAACCCTACACCGCTGACCCGAGAAGAACCTGTAAGAAACTTGGCGGGACTTATTTTTTCAAACAATCATGGTATATCTTACAACTAACGTGCATTAAAAAAAAACATAAAATTGATTTTAAATAAATTGAAATATAATAATAATAACAAGAGATATCTCTGTTATTACTGTCATCTCTGAAAAGTCAAAACATTTATATGTAATAATTTATAGGGAAGTAAAGGTTTCTCTCCGAATAGGTATATAATAATAACATTATATAAATGCACGTTTGAAGATGTACAAGGTCTCCAAGCGTAAATTATCATAATTGAATGTCATGACTTTAACAAACTAGTAATTGAATCCTAAATTACTCCCACGGTGTTTTATCATTCATGTAGTCTTGTGTAGCTTTAGATTTAAGTTTACGCTTTACAAAATTCTTAAATTTATTAACTGAAAATTCAGTAACATAGTTCCCGTCAAACACAAGATGTGCTAGGTCCGCAAAAAGCATAGCATAACGCTCTCAATCGCCAGACAGTTGGCAAATATAGATTATTATACCGTAATCGCTCCAAACAAATTAACCTAATTTAAATCATTTAATTAAACAATTTGGTTTAAACGGGGATTAACGCTCCAGGAAGGTAATTAACAGTTTGAGGCCTTTGAACTTGGACCCTTGGCAAGTGCCGTGGGACGATCATAGATTAACCCAAGTTTCGGCCCAAGCAGGTGATTAAGTAGTTTTGACACCGACGTGGGTCACAAACACTATATATACGAGTATATAGTAGAGTATCAATACTACATATACAGGGCGTCCCAAAGTTATAGGACATGAAGGGGAAGTACCTTAAATACGAGTATCGTAGATAGGATATTTTGATGAAAGAAGACTTTATTTTATTTTGAAAACGAAATAATACTGCATGCAAAATCCAAAAAAAAAAATTGCTTTTTTTAGGCATCGAACATACTTTAATACGAAAAATTTTTTTTCGTAATTTTATGATGTCATTCGAAAGAATGAATAAAAAATAACAATTTTTCTTAAGAAACAGTATCTAAAACTAAAAGAATAACCAAACAAGTTTGGTTCAAAATTCTAAAAAAATTGTAGTTGGTTCGATTTCCGGGTGAAGCAAGTAATTTTTTGAAAAACTTTGAATGCATTACCTATTACTTAATTTTAAAAATAACATTAAGTCTTCTTTCAGCAAAATACACTATCTAGAATATTTAAGGTACTTCCCCTTCATGTACCATAACTTTGGGATGCCTTGTATATATGTATAGGTAACTTATTCAATTAACTATGCACGTGTTGTATTGATCGTAAAAAGAACATTGTTTACAGTTAAATTAATTATATATATAAATACTGTCAGCCTCCATAGCCTAGTTGGTAGTGACCCTGCCTACGAAGCTGGAGGTTTCGGGTTCGAATCCCGGCGAGGGCATTATTTGTGTATTTATTTATCGCAAATATTTGTTCCTTGGTCATGGCTGTCTATGTATTTAAGTATCTATATGTATACGTATACGTATGTATCTATTATATATATCGTCGCCTAGTACCCATATCACAAGCCTTCATTGAGCTTACTGTGGGACTAGGTCGATTTGTGTAAGATGTCCCAAGATATTTATTTATTTACTGTAAATTATGTAAATTACTGACATTTGGCAGAATACGATGTAGGTATGTGTATCATGGTGTAAACGTTTCTTTGTCATCGGCAATAAATGCAACTAATCCATGTAAACGAAATGGGGAAATTACAATAATTCTGGGATTTACATATCACGTGTTGGTGCCACAATCGCTAATTCGAGATTGTGGTTGTATTTGTTGTGGACACGGTTTTGTATTAGCATTTTCTAGTGCTGTTTTTATGTGACTGAATTTTGTCTGTTAGGAATATGTTTATTATTTATTAAATGAATTCATTCCAGATTAGGCTAAGCAGTTTTACTACCACAGTTAGTATAATTAGCAATATTACCATACCTAGCGAATTTTTTATGTAGCCAGAAGTCGACGTGTCATGTACTATTTCACTTGAATCTAATACGGGTGGAGTACGTTAATGGAACCACTGATGCCCAGTGACATATTAGTCACTAGCATTTAAGGCCCTATTCCGTAGCCAAAATGGCAAAAACGGAAACCTTATAGTTTCGCCATGTCCGTCTGTCCGTCTATCCGTCTGTCCGTTTGTCCGCAGCATAGCTCAGTGACCGTTAATACTTTAAATCTGAAATTTGGTACAGCTATACATATATTATTAACCATGCCAACAAATTGGTACAATAAAAACTAGAATATTTTTTTATTCGGGTATCTCCCCAACTGGTGAAGTGGATTTTTTTATTTGCTGTAATCCTATTGTGTGGGGTCCTGTAGTGCGGGGTGTATCCTATCCTATCCTATTGAATAGGTGTCTTAAAAAGAAAAGGGGTCTTAATTTTTTTTTTCGAAAGTCTATAATTTTGGAGATAATCGCTCCAGAAGAAAAAAAATGGTGCCCTTCCTCCTCTAACTTTTGATCCGTAGGTCCATAAAATACAAAAAAAAAATCATGAATAGTAATTACATTAATAGGCTTATAGAATACTTTAAAATAAAACTATTTCGAACATAATCGACCCAGACGTTTTTGAACGGAACCCTACACTAAGCATGGCCCGACATGCTCTTGGCCGGTTTTATTTGATTACAGCAGAATTTTTTTTTTTCATAAATGTGTGATGATGCCTTATCATTGAGCATCCATAAAAGGCCACTTCAAAGCTCCCAAGAGGGGTTAGATCCGAAGATATCCGCCTTAACCTCGTTTAAAAGCCTTTTTATCTCAGCTCGTAACCTAAGATAAGATAAGATGGCTGTGATTTTATACCTATGCCGCATTTTTAATATCGCTCCGTCGTTTAACCGAAGAATGCCTATATATTGGATTTAATCATATTTTTTATGAAAATAAGACTTAAACTTGGCAGCATACCTAGTATCTATAATAATGACATCTGCTATTTACAAAATATCAATAAAGAAATATATTATAAATTCTTCAAAAATACCCGGAAGTTGTACTATCCAAGTTGGTCCCATATTTAATATATTTATATCACTTGTAGCGCATCTCTTTCGTCCCAATACATACCATGTATGATCGACAACGACATAGGTATGGGATTTTCCTAATACCGAACCATACTCTTAATCAAACCTTGAAATCTTTAGTTTAAAATCAAATAACAGATGTACTTCTATCATACATTTTAGCTCGTTGATAACAGGTTTTTTTTATATTAACTAAGCAATCAATACACGCACTATATTGATCGTCACAACAAAATATAATTGATAGCTTTATAATTAAATTGATTGTCACATTGAAAATATTGCAAAAATGCTTATAAATTTTTCGTAAACGCCCGCATTCCGGTAACAGACTGTATGAAAATATTAGAACTAAAATAAAATATAACAAAATGGATTCATTCGTAATGGTTGCGTGTCGCATAAGCCTCTTTAGTAAATTAATACATGAGTACAAAATACCTATAAATATCGTCTACTTTTAAGTTGAGTGTCCTATATTTAGAACTTTATTATTTGAAGCGCTGTCTAAGTAGAGTATTAATTATATCCTTTTTCTGTTTCAGGTATGTAAACCAAAACTACGGGGTCTTTTTATGTAAGTTTTTTTTATACCACGACGGTGGTAAACAAGCATACGACCTGTGCGATCGTAAGAAGCTATTGAGGTGTATGGACGACTGCAACTCTAGAAAATTCACATGAGCGTTGCACTGTTTGAAAACTTATAACCACCTTTTTTGAAGATAATCATACTGTAGTCCTTGAGGAAACCTCGGCAGGGAGTTCATTCCACAGCCGGAGCGTACGTGGAAATTCCTTTTAAGGCGTTAGTTTAAACAGTAAGTAGGTAATTAGGCATACAAATCTTGAATCGTCATCAAGTGTGGAAAGTAGGAAATATTTTAAAATTCTTGACGTAGGCTTCTTACCTACTGATGATAATACGCAGAACGGTAATGCATCACCTCATAACACTATAATGATAAAAACGTCCCTTTTACTCTTTTTATGCAACGCAATTCTGAAAACACAAAAGCTAAATTCACGACATGTGACCAATTGACAATTATAAATTTATCTCATTAGATTGCATGGTTTCGTTTTATTTCTACCTAATTTTCGCTATAATATGTTTTAAGGAAACAGCGGGGTACCATGATTTTTTAACTCTTAATTCGATAATGTCAAAAATACAGGTCATGGGGTACATGGTCTTTGACCCACTTTTTGTATTTTTTTTCGAACCATGACTATTAACCCCTGGAGTGCCTAGTGACAGATCCGGCACAAGCCAATTGGACTATAATATAAAATAATTAAAGTAATTAATAAACAAGCAAATGTATGGCAGCAGCGTTCCGGGGGTTAAATGTCAATGAGGCTTGAACACGAGACCACCCCATATTTTTGTCGAATTAAGGGTTAAAAGGTTTGGCTAGTCAGTTTTTGACAGTATTAGGCCGGCCTTATACATCCGGAATCGGAATATGAATTAATACTCTTAGACCGGCCTTACACATCCGGATTCAGAGTATGAATTCATATTATTAATACTTACTCTGATTCCGGATGTATAAGGCCGGCCTTATATGGGCAAATTAGGTCCTAAACTGAATCGCATTAGTAGATCGTGGTAGCTCTCCTGATATTAAATCCGCAATGTCGATAGCAGTATTGACACAATGATCGCTTTCGCCGCCAATGGACAAATTAAGTTTTATCTGGCGTATCTGTAATCCATGCTTGTGATTTTCTAAATCACAGCTCGTTGTTAGCGGACATGGCAATTCCTAATATTATTAAATTGCGTGAACTGCCAAAATATAAACTAAAACAGTTTTATTTTACATTTCGATAATTTACGAAAGTCTACTCAGAATCATGAGGTCCTTCTACATAAATGTTTGTAGGATAATAAAGTAGAGAGGTATCTACTTTATTATCCTATCTTCAACGGTAAGTCATAAAAACGAGTGTGAAAAATGCATACATTTCGGATTTTTTTTTCACATACAAGGACTCAACGAACTCGATTTTAAAAAGCTATGTGAATAACAAAAATAATTCTGATTAAGTTCTTCTACGTGCGTGAGTTCTCTCGTAGGATGTATTTATGTATGACGAAAAGCAAACTTTAAAATTCACTTGAGACTTACGAGTAGAACTATTTGTACCACTACATCATTATTTCAACATACTTGATTGGTTAAATTATATATTTTACAGAAACTTAACTTACATTTATTGTTCTACCTGGAGAAAAGAGTAATCCGTAATCGGTTTATCTTCGTTTGCCATGTGCATAGGCTAAGATTGTGCCATCCAGTTTCAACAATACCGCGATTGAAATGATATTATTGGATTAAACTATATGTGTATATCTGTCGCTTCGGATCGCTACGGGTCGAAAATAAACCCAAGTATTTTCCGTAGCTGCCGTAGACCTACGGCGTAGCAGTTTGATGCTCGTAGGATGCTACAAAGTTCCGTAGATTTATCCGACTATTTAAAACTTATCGAAATAGTTCACTCGTAAATATGGGACGACGTCCTTATTACACTGAAATAAGGTGAACACAGTTTTAATTTGTTTCATTGAAGCTAACGTACACATCGCCTTTACGAAAAAAAATGAACACCATTAATTTGAGAAATAGAGTTGAACGTTTAAAAAAATAAATTAAACTACATTTTCTATAATTCTAAAAAATGGAAATAACGGTATTTTTAGCGAATTACTAGATTAGTAATATCTACTAGAAATGTCTTAAATTTTTAACATAATTAGTTAATTCTCAATCGATTACAATTATGATTTAAATTATCTCCGATCCGCCTGAGGAACAAATTTTTATTTATTTATTGTTTAGATCATTTTGTTTTACGTAATTTGGTAATAATCAAACCTCTTTCGCTCTCTTATAACCATCAAATGAAAAAGTCAAGTGTTTTGTCAAAAAGTCTCAATCCTACACGAATTCAATACATAAATATATAGGTACTATTTAAGCCCTTTTGTGAAGAAACTTTCACTAGCTATTCGCAGCTAGCTTAATACGTCGAGCTTATGTCACGGTAATATAGTTCATTTTAGAAAAAAATGGCTGTAAGAGCATTACTGAGTTTTCTAGCTTATATACATTTAAAAGTCGTTGAGACATGCAATCGTGAATTGTTCTCGATTTCTATCATCTTGTGAGATGAGCTATTTTAGAATTGATGTCTGTATGGTTTGAGTTAAATTGAATTGACTTGGGCATTTTTACTTTTGCTGACCCTATGCTAAGCTTTCATATGCTCGCTTAAAAATAAAAACGTGCCAATATTATTTTGAACAACTAGCGTTGCTATTTCTGCTGTTTACAATAAGCGAAAGTGTTCTAATAACGGAGGCCTGTCGCGACCCGCCTCACCTATCAATGAGGGAACTTCAACTGTCAAGAGGCTTGCCGCAATAACTGTAACAGCTTGAGTGTATCTACTTATAAATAAATATATATCTTAGGACATCTTAAGGTGCGTTCAGACCAAACGAGCATTCGCGATTCTAACCCCCTACTCTACGAAATTCGATCGTTACACAAAACGTGATTCGTTGATTTCGTAGACTGAGGGATAGCAGAGTTGGGCAAAAAGTAATATGATTACTCCTTCCGATTACTTTTGTATGCAAATGTAATTTATAGAAGTAATCATATTACTTTTTGCCCAACTCTAGGGGATAGAACAGCGAATGCTCGTTTAGTCTGAATGCACCTTTACACAAATCGACCTAGTCCCACGGTAAGCTCAATTAAGGCTTGTGATGTGGGTACCAGGCGACGATATATATAATAGATAAATTACATGGACAGCCATGACCAAAGAACAAATAACTAGGAATAACTTATGTATTTTTTGTCTAGTAACATAGGTATAAACAGAGCATTATCATCATCAGTCCACTGCTGGACATACAATAAGCCTCTCTTATTGTGCGTATGTCTGCGTATTTAGGAGGTAAATGCCCATAATCACCGCGCTGGGCGAGAGGATTGGTGATTGGCGTGATTGCAGAAGTATGTCCACTGTGATGACGAAAAACTATGCAAGAATAGGTACTACGTTTTAAGGACATTGAATTCGTCCATATAAGGAACGTAATGTTATAGTCTTCAGTTTTATTCCGGTCCACCAATTTTGACATAGCAGGATCTGTCTGACAAAAGTGCCATCAGGCGGAGGATTACTTTCCTAAGGAAAAACCATTATTGAACATACAATTTAGTATACATGACATAAATAAAGTACTAAAGGTACTAAGTACGTAGTACTTAGGTATTCAGCGCTTCTTATGTCAATTAAGGTAAAAAAATAATAAAATATCTGTATAGTATGTAAACCTATGTTTGGTTGCGAATAGAAAAAAATACGCGTCACCTACCTGCGAGAGTCACTTTATTTTTAGGAAATGGGCCTATTCGGTACAGACTAGAGGTGTGCGCCGATCGGAAAATCGTCGGCGGCGGCGTCCGATGGTTTTTTGACCGGCGGCGGCGGCGTGATCGGCGTGAAATCGGTGTGACCTTGACTGAATTCGAAACATAGCTGTCACTCAGAAATGTGGTTTAAACGTACTATATTTAAGTAATTGAAGTATTGTACTTCACCATCAAATATCGAAAATATTTCCAATTATCATCATAATCATGTTACAGCCATAAGATAAGACGTCCACCGCTAAATATCCCCTTTGAACCTCAATTTATGCTGGTTAGAAGCGACCTACATCCAGCTACTCCCGGTGATCACCATAAGGTTGTTGATCCAGCTTGTGGGCGTTTTCCAGACCGTGAGCTTCTTTCAATATGGCCTGCCCATTGCCCTTTCAGCTTGCTAATCTGGAGGACTTTAGTTCGTCTCCGGACCTGATCTCAACATTTCGGATTGGATAAAGTAGAAAAACTCCGAACATAGCTCTATAGCTCGTTGAGTGACTTTGCGTTTTAAGATATGGTAGATAGTAAAGGACCACGTTTCAGAATCTTAACTCAATACTGATTTTCGTTTTATGATAATGCGGTATATCGGACGAAAACAAATTGCATATTTTCCCAAACGCTGCCCAACCGAGTTGAATTCGGCCTGTTTATATCTTTCTCGAAGTTGAACTTACTTCGTGTGCACTGTAGGCGTACAAGTAAACAAATTGGAGTAAAGAGTTTTCAACAGACACTGGGATGGGCACAATATTGGCATTTTGGCATAAGTTTCATCTTGCCCATCATGTCCATGTTCATTTTTGTGCTCACTCATTTATTTTTATTATTTATTTATTAAGAGTACTACATAGTTCTGAAATTAACAAAAGTCCTGTAAAACTGTTGGGACAGTTTGTCTAGAGGAAGACTTAAGATATACATGAACAATCTTACACTATGAACATTCTTACACTAATATATAACATGACATTATATATTACTGTTCTTAAGCTTGTACTTAAGCAAATGACAAGTTATTAACCTTGGCTCTAACAATAATAATTTTAAGGTAATGTATCTAATAAATATGTTTTACGTTTTCTTTTAAATGCTCGTACATTATTATGTTCAGTTTGGATCTCTTCAGGTATACTATTTAGAATATAAGGAGCCCCATTAGAGGTCATTGAGGATCGTGCTGAGTTCCTCCATTGCCTTGGCATGACTACGATGTCGTCCGCAAACCGAAGGTGAGTGATGTATTCACTGGTTATGGTCATGCCAGTTCCTTGCCATCCCCAGGAACTTGAAGACGTCTTCCATTGCGGCAGTTTCACAGAAATAACACATCACTATTTCAACCTCAATATTTCAACACTTTGATGTACCGATAGTTATCGCTGAAGACTCAAGTACTGCTTACATTTTCACAGAACCGAAGCCTTTCTCATAGTCAACAATCGCTAAGCATAATTGGAAATTATACTCTTCAGTCTTTTGTATAATTTGCTGCGGCATATGAATGCGAATTATGGGTCTAAGCTTTAGCTTCCTTGGAATCCAGCTTATTCTGGAGGATAAAAACATCAAGTCCATGTTTCACACACACACACACAGACTAATGTCCCTTGAAAACAATTTAAAAACATGGCTCAGGAACGTGACGGGTCTGTAGTTTTCCAAAAAGGATGTTATTTATTTATTTATTTAAACTTTATTGCACAAATAAATAGTACAAAAGGCGAACTTAATGCCATAGGGCATTCTCTACCAGTCAACCTTGGGGCCAAACAGAGATCGAAAATAGGTGCATGTGTCAATTTAATGGATCTATATCTACTTAAAGTTAATAATAACACAAATATATATATATACATATACATCTATAAGATACTACTACATATATACACAAAATAAATATACTACATACATACTTACACTATATTACCTGCCTATATAACTATGCGACTAATTGAGTTAAGAGCAGTTATTAGTATTACCTTTTTTTAAAAACAACACCAACTTGCCTCTGTCCCATGTGTCAGACGTTTTCCCTCGGAAAATTGCTAGCTCGAAAGAGCTTCTGGACGACTTAAAGTACCGGTGTTACACTCGCTCTTAGAAGTCCCGTTATTACGTTTTCACCCAGCGCCTTGTTGGTCTTAAGCTGCCTCAGGAACATCTTAATGTTGCACAGACTTATGTCCGGGATATCTTCGGTGTAACGTTAGGATACCTTGGCTCTTGAATCTCCTACTAAGATGTCAACGGGCTTCATGTCCGAAATGTACGGCTGGAATTGTCCATAAAACCTCTCGATCTCACCGAAAACATATGCTTTTGTCGACGTTATGCAGGTAACTTCCCGTTTCGACTTTGTTAGCTAGCTTTGACATAGCATGAAAAATTTATATTGCTCGTGGGTTCACTTTAAGGGGTGTACCGATAAAAAACTGTAAATTTCAAATAATAACATCGGATCGATATAGTTAGGTAGCTATAATTTCAAGCTTTGGAAATTAACCAGGAAGTCTTAACTTAGCTGACTGTAGTACTTTTGTGTCACTACTGCATTTCAGGTACTCACAGTACAGCTTCTTCGAAACCTCTTCCAAACTATCTTTTCCAAAGTTATTTTTCTTTTTTTGTATGCAGTTTTCAAAATTATGGGACTGTCATGAATATAATTACGAGTATTTGGCCATTCTTTCCGTGTTCCTTAAGATATCCTTGACTTATGTATAATATCCTTGATACTTTTTGGCACTGATTTTGCTTCATAAAACTATGCCAAAGAGACTAAAATTTGTATAGGATTAAATAATTGATTAAAGACCCGTAGAAAATTCACATAATATGTGACATAATTCCCTTCACAGAGTATTACTGCGCCCAAGGCAGGGGTACATTTAATAAAAACATGGAGATTAACCAGAAATATTGGTCACTTCTGCAGAACACGAAATCGTGCAGTGGAGAATAAAAAAAAGAGCTTGTAAAAATAGATTTCGAAGGGGTTCTGGAGAACTTGTATTGTGAATACTGAAATTGCAATAGCAACAAAAAAGGACCAAAGTTAGCTAATTTAAGACCTCCTACTCCTAGTTAATTGCAAAAGTCAGAAATTACATCTTTTTAACTATATTGACCCGCCAGTTTGCCAGTTTTTTATCGATGAATTTTGAAGTGATTTTGTTAATATAAAAACTAAGGGCGCGATCAAATTGTAAACCTTTTCATTTACTGGAAAAAATAATTAGAATTGAGAAACGAATCAAAATTTTTGACACGCCGATTTCACGCCGGTCAAATTCATCGGCGGCGGCGGCGTGGAAAAATCATCGGCGGCGGCGGCGCGGCGGCGCGGCGCACATGTCTAGTACAGACTTGTCTGCCAAACATCTGTTCTAGTACATCAAACACACACCTGCAAGACAGCTGCAGATAGAGATGTCGACCGCGTCCACTGATGTGCCTCTTTATTTCCTTGCTAAATTTGGTCTGAATGCACGCATTCAGACCAAACGAGCATTCGCTATTCTATCCCCCACTCTAGAAAATCAACGAATCACGTTTTGTGTAACGATCGAATTTCGTAGAGTAGGGGGTTAGAATAGCAAATGCTCGTTTGGTCTGAATGCACCTTAAATCGACGCCGACATTCTTAAAGTCTCAGTCTGTTTTATTCGGGTAAATTACAGAAGATTTGCCGTGTGGTGACGGCAGTAAGAATACATTTGTCACCACCCTAACTCCTCCTGCGGGTGTCGTAAGAGTCGACTAAGGGTAAAACTTATCTAGTGAAAATATTACTACATTGGGTGACGGCACTAGTAGTAGACAAGGACCCAATGATATATTTTTTTTCTTATTGTATTGAAGCTTAGAGTTAAATATTTGTTTAGTAACAGTCAATTTACAATTGTAGGTTCTTCGTACTAAGATTGAAGTGTACATTACTGGTACCTGTCAGGTAAAAGTGTCCAACAAGTGTCGTGTAAGGATAGTGGCTAATATGAAAAAAATAAATAAATAAATAATGAAATAAAATAAAACACTGGTTCTATCACTAGGATAAAACAAAGTCGCTTCCCGCTGTCTGTCCCTATGTATGTATTTGTATACTTATATTACTTATACAATATATTTAACACTATGCAATCGATTTAGATGCGGTTTTTAATATAGTGATCAACAGGAAACATTTAGTGTCAATATTGTACCTGTGCGGAAGCCGAAGCCAGGGTTGTTCGCTAGTCTATTTATAACACCATAATATCAACTTGGCAGTTGACAGTCACTTAAGTAACAATCCTAGTGTCTGAAGTGTCAACAATTAGTGTAATGCCCTAGATTACGACTGAGTAGCCGTAGTGGAAAGTTAGTTGGCCAACGATTAGGGCTGCTAATCCGATAACATGTTTAAGCATTAACTCTGGTAAAACTATTTGTATACTCTCCGATTGAAAAAGTGTAAATACATAATTCGAAGCTATGATACTTAAACCTCGTATTAGTGACTTAACCTGTGATTGTACAAGTGGACCTTAGTAAGTGAATGAATTGTTACAACGCCAATAGTGCATGTGCAAACTTCATGGCAACTACGCAAAGAAACAATCCAACTTTGTTATTCTCAAGATAATAATAATACTATAATACTAAAGTAATACTAACGCATATTCCATCTCTTACATTATTATTTTTTTCAGATTTATGTTAGCTACAAAAAACTTGGTTGAAATAATTGCAAACATTTTGTTGTCTAACTTTCCGTGGCTTTTCATAACATCACTGACAAGTGACAACCCTAGATGTCTGTGAGGCTAGACATACGTCCCGTCGCGTCGCGTTGATACAAAACGAGAAAAGCAATTCATATGACGTGACCCAGAAAACATCGTAATCTTCGAGACAAGATTATTCTTTGAATTATGCAATGTGTAGTCTAGTATAAACGCCACGGTCATTAAGCGTAAACCAACTGCAAGTGACTCTTTTGTGAACTGAAGCTTCTGTTCATTTTGTGCATTAGTGTTTGTCACAGTAAGAGCATTCGACTTTTGTTTATTTTCTTCTCTGCGATTTTGACCTTCTTGTGAATGCCTGGCTTGAAAAACAGTGATCTCCACCTAATAGCCATCTGCATTGAATGCCTTAGAGTTATCGCCTTTCTCACAATTTTAGGAGTACGCCACACGATACATTTCGATAGCTATTCATTGTTGTACCAAGCCAGGCAACGTTGGGTAAAAATATACATGGTATTGTCATTGCCTACTGTTGTAGACGTTTACGATTCATAATTCTGATGATGGTACACATTCTAAAACTGACACCGACTCTAAAAATGGTAGATAGTTAATATAAATACATATATATAACGTATTGTAAGGATCCCTGAATTGTCCGAATAAAATTGATTTATATATAGGTACAAATACGCAGATTTCTGTAATATATTTCAGAAGTATGTGTATAATTCATTATTTCTAGTTAAACTAAATTGCTATATGCCTAGCGATTATACTATGTATATAGAAAGTGTATAGAAAATAAATAGATTAATATAATCGTAGGGTAGGTATTCACTTGCGCGTTTCTACGCGCACAAAATATTTTTTTTTTCAAGTTTTCAGTGCGCTTTTCAATTCGTTTCCTGTTTTATGGGCGGTTACATTTTCTCGTTATAAAGTTTTTTTGCAATACTTACAAATACAATTTACTGCCTACGTTCTTCCAGTGAGCTTATTTGCCTGTCGATATGTGTCAGCCCTGGGCCCAAAGGCCCGACGTCGCGTTAATTCGACACATGAGAAGCAATTTGTGGGCCGCTCATCCCTGGACGCCAAAAACGAAGAGAAATGTAACTGATCCTTGATGTACCTTACGTCTTTGCAATAAGGTCTATAGATAAATAGGCAATTGTGTTGGCAATTGTAAGAAACAGAAAAAATCATTAATTATTTAAGGAGGGGAATTAAACACGGGCAGTAATCGGTTTTCATAGTTTAGGGGTTGGAGAGTTATCGTTATCGTTCGACGCACGTGGGATCTCGTTTTAGCTCATTTGATTGTTGGGTCATTAACAATCGGAAAAACAGGTTTCCCACTCGGTGGTAAAAAGTTATCACTTATCAGCTTGTGGAGCATTCCATGAAAACATGTCGTAAGCGACACTGTCTTTTCAATACTTTTGAAAAATTAAATTAGTAAGCTGAGTTACGGCATAATAATAACATATCAAGGCTTTAAGATTGACAGTGTTTCCTAACAGCTAGCATATTTTATTAGGGTAGCTACCATAGTGAGTCGTAAGCGACAAAAAGTAGATGTTTTCATGGAATGCTCCTTGTACAGATGTAGTGAGAAATGACTTGCCTTCGGAAACGTTCGTCAACGTCATGCTGTTTCAGTCTATCTCACTGAGACTGACAGTAATAGCTGTCATGCTACTTCAGTCAGACTCGGTGACACTGCCTGAAACAGCATGTGTTTACGAACGTTTCCGAAGGCAAGTAATTTCTCACTACACCTGTACCTATACATCTTTGTTACGATTTTATTACATGTGGTAGTAGACCGAGGAACTCAGTTGTATTGTTAATTGTTTTATGCCAAAATTGGTACATGAATTCTTTAAATTTAGGTTTTTATACCTAAGAAACGATAAGCTTAATCTGAGAATGACCCTGTTGGAAGTTCACAATGTCTTGGATTTAAATCGGTGAATAATCGTCTGTATATTTCGTGCTTAGCGAATAAGTTAAAAAATCATTTTCCTTTAGTTTGGAAACATGAGTGTGATATTGACTTATTGAACAGAGAATAACTTACCCATTAAATCCACGGAATATTGAACTAACACCATTGAACACATAAAATTACGAGTTTTTATTGTTAGAAAATGATTTATCATTTTAGTCACGAGCTATGTTGATCCTTGATTAACATACAAGAACGACAAGTTTTCTTTTAATTTTGTTATCAGTTTTCAAAGTAACTGTACTAATAATAATAAACATGCATGACCATTGCTGTACATATTTTCCTATAAAAATCTAATCGAAAGCGCGTAACTCAGAGTAGGACAACATAAAAAAAAAAACAAATTAAAGAAAAATCCCCATCAGCTTTTTATAGTTTTCCCGGTTATTTATAAACTAAGGTCACTAGTTCACAATTCCTTAAACCTCCCTTCACTGTTGTCGCCGTCCACCCTTATCTCATTAAATCGGTGCGACCTCGCTGTAAACACCAGGAAATAAACATGACTACAACATTTACTTGGAAAAGGTAAACTTTTACCGTCACACCCTTGTCACTTGCGTCATTCAGTAAACGACAGCCAGTTTTTTACTCTGCATGAAAAAAGTTAGCTTCTGCAGCGTGAAATATGGCGCTTACGTCATTTATATATTCGACTATTGGAAGTTTCACGCGATTTACGTCAATGTGCGCCTTGGCCTACCTACGGTCACGAATGACCTGATAACCTAACTTATAAACGGCCTTAAGCTATCAATTTTGAAGACGAGTATACCTTGAGTACGCGTGCCACGATCCTAAAATTTATGTGCTACTTTATACTCACTGCCCCTTTAGCTGAAATCGAACCGCTACGAAAATTGCTCGAGTTATAGCAGGGAATTCATGCTACGAGCTACGGCGTAGCAATCGTAGCTCCTCTGTGCAGTGGCTTAACTAATTCACACACAGATATAGGGACAAGCCTTATTGAGCTTATTGTAGGTCTAGCTAGGTCGCTTTGTCTAAATAAGATTATGTCTCAGATATAAGTTTCTTATCTTGAATATACACTATATACAGGGTGCAAAAAGATTTTGAGTCAGTGAGCTTGAGTGAGTTGAGCTACCAGATCCTGTGTGTGTGTTGACCCCTAGGAAACGATTGGCATAAAAAGCGTGTAAAAATAATTTTAATGTTCATACAACTTGTATGGGAATTTGAAATTTCTCTATTTGCGGCTTTTCTAGCCAAAATGTTTTTCCACCCTGTATAATATAACAACTCTTGGCAAATAGCTATTGATTAACATATTTATATATTGATCTATAAAATATGATAAAACCTCTGAAGCGTATTCATAATATAAATGCTTAATTTTACATAGATATTTTTTGTGAAATAAGAAATATGTGCTGCGGTATCTTTTGCAAGTTTTTAAGTCGATTCTATTCACTTGCTATTGGACTTTATGGCAAATGACTTATTACATAAATCCTTTGCCAATACCAAGTTAACTTCTTTCTTTGTTGTAAATCTCCGTCTTACGACTCTTTTGAGGAATTCATCGCGCTATAAAACTGTAACGAGTCTGACCAGTCGTTTTCAGAGACGGGTTTCAGAAACCGTACGCAGACAAGGTTGTAACTATCTATGACAGTCAAAGTTACATGAGCCTTTTGTACACTACGTCTTTACATTACTGTCAGTTACTAAAAGTCGGATCTGTATATTCTGATAATAGTCGGATACGATCTTTTATGAATTATTGGATTGGACAGATGACCTATGTTAGGGAATCTTGTTATCATAAAATCGTTACGAGGTGCTCACACTTTACTGACCGTCTTGGGATTTTGTTCAGCTTATAGTTTTAAATTACGATTTCATGACTTGGTTTCACTAGGTATCTACTAGTTACATTTAAAAGCAACATTACTCCCTGATGTAGAAAATTGTTCGGTAGTTAAGTTGACGTCAAGCCTTTTCATATCACGAGATTGACATTACTAATGTCACATTATTAACCTACTTTGTAGTTACTTTGGAGCTATCTTTTAGTCCCAATACATAAACTATTTCAATATTGCTAATATACTACAAAGCACGTAGCTAAACCGAAAGGCATATCTTCTAATTAGAACAGCCCCCGGAGAAACATGGAAGTAGTTTTAAAAGTACATTTTTTGGCGACCGATCTTCGTTCTTAAACTCAAAATTATCATAATTCAAGAACGATTGCTTATCCCCAAAGTTGTAAATTCGGGTTATACATAAAAAAAAATAATTGAAATCACTCTTGGCGTAGATTTCAAAAATGTGTTCAATAGTTTCTCGATTTACGATATAAGACACTAACCTGACAAACAGTATGTTGACATTATAATGCGCAGTCTCAGTGTGCAGCACCTCGTGAGTGTGGTTGTAGTGGCGCGCGTGCGACGCTGCCGCCACGGCGGCTAGGCGCTGTGAGCTGCCCATGGCCCAGCCGAGCGGGCTGCGCTGCGCGGCTGCGCCGGCGCACCCCACCCAGACCCACCGCCAGCAAGCCACAGCCCAACCTCGGGAGTTTCCTCTTCCAAATTATCTGGCATTTATCTACTGGCCAGGATTATTGAGAAAACTTTCGGAGTTGTCCTCAAACTTTTAGTTATATCAGTTCTCGCTCGGTTGGCTCAGCGATTACGATCTGTAACAAACTTAGTGGTTGAACTAATTTTTTAAGGATCCCGAACATTAGAAAATGTGTCGTTATCTTCAAACTTGGATTCAGTTCTGAAAAATATATTTTACTCCTTAAGATTTAAATTTGAGGCAGATAATAAGAGCAGAAGTGTCACTGTAAGCAGTGTAGGCTAAATCCATTGGTGCATATAGTAAAACGCTAGTAACAAGAATTATTCAAAAATGTAATTGATGCATTATTTAGGTACATAATCTATGAATGTTTATAAACATACGAATGTACTTGTATATGAATGTTTCGAAGCGCTGCGCGGATCACCACCACTGATCAATTCAAAGGATTTATACGAGTTTGAATTTACGTGACACAAATAGTTTCGTTAGAAATGATTCCATTTCTTAAAATTGAGTGCAACAGATAAACGTTCCTTAAAAAACTGAAGAAGGACATTCAAGGTGGTTTTTTAACGGCAGGTTATAATGATTCCATTTTATGGCATGGCGTTGATATGATAGACGATTGTAAAATGTTATCATTAGAAGCCGAAACGGTATCTGGTCGTCACAAGCAAAATTATTAATATCACAAGCTGTCATTACGAGTCTTTAAATACAGCTCCTCAAGCGAAATAAATGGCTCAAAATGGCGTCGTTCGCTGTAAAATAATTACGCATTCCGTTACTTAACTACAATTAGGATTGTTTAATTTTAGCCAAAGTGCGTTCGGTCTTCCGTCGAATTGAGAGTATTCCAGTGTTGAACGGAACGTGATCCTACTAAGAAGTTTGGCTCGACATTTGACTTATGGACTAGGTATTGTGAGTTTTGAAATGATGCCTAATGCATACTAATAAAGCTCTCTAATATTAAAACAAAAGCATTAATTTTAACAAGTGAAATCGTGTAATAAGTGCTACAATGTACCTACGTAAACGTATTGTGAAAACACAAATCAAATTATTTATTAACTAAATATTTTGATTTGTACTTTTTGGTGATCTTGGTCGTTTTTTACTTTGGTATATGACATCCAATATTTATAATTTGTACCTACATACATATTTGGGCACTTTTGTAAGGGGAATTCATCATTCATTAAATTATTTTGCTACTGTATCCAAACTGATTTTAGAGTTACTTAGTTAGATATCGTAGTAAAACGAACGTATGCAACCGTACATAATTAGGCCTTAAATACTTGTGTGATCCCGCTTGGTGACGTCAGTAAGAATACATTTGTAATAAAAATAGGTTTGTAATATATTGTTATTTATGTTCATACTGCCCGCCACTCTTAATATTTTTTTGTCTGGATTAGGTGTACTTTATTTAGCATAATTATACCTTTTTTACGTTTATTATAGCTGAAAAGTTGTAATGTACTTTCCAAAGATCTAAATCCTAGATTTCATAAGAATTATTAACAATAATGCCTTCAGATTTTTTTAGTACATATTTGTCCCTGGCCCCCATTTCTCTAATAACATAAGACTATTTACTAGTGTGTTGCCACTCATACGATTTTACAGTTTGGATACTAATATTATTAGTCAAAAGTTCGCCCTGCACTCTACTGTTATTACTACTAGTAAACTACCTTGAAGTGTGTCTAATTATAATATTTGTTCTTTATAGTGTTAATTTTTCGCCACGTGCAATAAAATGCATTTGTTATTATACCGCTACTTGATTTTTAAACTTGTGTCCATACAAATCGCTACTCGATGGGCAAAGTTGACTACAATATTTCTAACTGTGGGAGCTAATTCTCGCCCAAACAACTTCCAATTACAATTGCAAAACGCTACCGCCATCGCCAGAACCAGCGAATTTCAAACGCAGAATGTTTATTAATTTAGATTGTTTATGTTTACTGAGATTATAAAACGGAACTTTAAATATTGATGCGGTGAAGTGGGGGTAGGGTTCAAGAAATATTAAGTATGGTGTAATCGTATACAAATTCTTTTAGTTCATCAGCATGCATCAAATAAATAATAGGAAAAACTCTGTTTCGCATGCATTTCTGAGGTTATTGATGTTATCATCTACAAAATTAAACTAAAAAAATCAGATAAAATAATCAAATAAAAACTAATAAAAAAAATCGATAAGTGCAGGTTTATTATGGTGCTGTGTATTATTTTAATGTAGGTATAATGTTTTAAGGTTTCGGAACAATCACTGGATTACAAAATATTGTTTTTTGTTAGCTATAATAATGTTGAACTAAGCCATCTTACACATGAATGCACTAGCTAAACAAACAAAAGAGTGACTATGAGTGACGTTTTTAGGTATCCGTAGTTAACTAGAAACCGTTAATACTAGTAATTTGCAATTTTGTATATGTACCTACCTATACGTATTAATCACGCCGACAAATTCATAGAATAAACACGTAAAATGGAGGTGAATATTTTTTATTTACTAAAATCCTATAGTGTGCGAATGCATTGATAAGTATAAAAAAAAATTAAGAGTCTCAGAAGTAAGTTTTTAAGTCAATATGTTCGGTGATAACCGCTCTAGAATAAAAAAATAAAACCTTAGCTTCAAAAGTCAAAACGTTGTAGGTAAATAAAACACCCTTTTTGGAAACCTCAAAACAAAAACAATGAAATCAGCAGCTTTATAAAATATCATTAACTGTTACATTGGATAATGGCGGAAAAGTTTTCAACGTTGTGCATTATAGGTGTAACAATGTAACATCATGATATGCTATGCCAGTTAGAATAACGTGTAAATAAACGGTAAAAATGTTGCAGAGATCTTTATCGTTACACGTACTCGCATTTACCTGCATGTTTTAAATTTTAATAGCTTGATGGTTTTTATGGTCGTCATACATATGATGTTACATTTTTTTATTTCAATACACTCTTATGAAAGATAATCAGAGGCATAGGGGAAATAAATAAAATATCGTAACATATAAATGTAACTTTTCTCACGTCATCCTAAATTATTTTTAATATTATAGCGACATGATTGTTTTACTTTATGCTTGAATAATCGAATGGGACCTTTCTTATTTTTGATAAAAATAAGCACAATATTTATTTTTATTTCAGGAAACAATACTTTCGACTTTCTTATTTACATCGAAATTGAATTTACTGCGCAATTATTGTATTTCTTTTTATAGTTATAATTATTTATAATTCGCGTGCGTTGTGACTTCCTATTATGCCAAAACATTGAATGCCAAAACGAACCTCTATCTATCTATTAATAATTCATCATCACATTACCTACTCGATACTACTCGTTCCAAAACACAATAAATATGAATACTCAAAAAACTAACCTAACTTCATTAATCGGTGCTCACGAAAAAACACTGTCCGAAGCACAAAGTATTTAATACGCGCGAATTCGGATTTCGGCCTTCGGAATTTAAAAAGTAACTTCTTCACTTCAACCGATTGGCGGCAAACTTTTCGGAGCGGTCCGAACGAGGGTCGCGACGCGCACAGGCGAGAGGGCGCGAACGAATGACGGCAGAGGGTAAACCGCCCTCAATACCTGGGTTGGCGTAACATTTGACCCAACGTTTGGAAGGAATTTCAAGTGTGCGATGGGCTGAATAGTTTAGGTTATTATTAGCCCATGAGGACAGAAGATGGATTCTACAATGGGATACTTCTTACATTAGTGAATGAGTAATCATAAGGTAATTAAACATACGTTTCAAACATTTTTCAATCTTACAGAGTCCTAACTATTCAAATTAACCTGCCGAAAATGTATACAAAAATACATATCATGTTCAGTTTTTCAGATAACTATACTATTTTTACTTGTTTAAGTGTCTTATAGCTGTTATCAACTCGTTCCGAGTCAGTGTTATCTTTGCATTTTATTATTTTTCACAGTCATAATCATACTCGGTCTGTGCGGTAGTGCATTTAATCTGAAACCGAAGTAATAATAAAAAAATATTTCTTGAAGCTTCAGTGAACAACATTAATATTGCTGGCATATAATAAAAGTGAAGATTTTGAGTGTTCAACATTCGAAAGCCCTGAGAAGTTCAGTTTGAAACTTCAAACTTAGAATTGGGAATGTGACGTGATTGTTGACAAAGTTGAGGTAGTGCGGCCAATATTGGCGTATTGGCGGGTATTGGCGCTCCATGTCGCCAATGTAGGAGTTTCGCTTCCCGGCACTCCTCCGAGCGGTCGTCCCGTCTCGCCGGAGGTAAGCATTATTATTATTACTCGCTCTCTTACTAAAATAACTTAAGCTCATTCCCATTTTATATGCACTTACGCTTTTTTAGTTCTCTATTGCTTGTTCTTCGGAATTTACGATCACGTACGTCCTTTTCGAATAGACGGTTTTCTTAGCGACTTACTCTTTGGAAACTATGCGAGCCTGGTAGAAGTTTGTGATTTGTAATGTTTGAAACCCAGGGGCTGGTCTTGCGACCTTCTTGAACAGCGATCTGGTGTGATCTGGTGCTGTTATGACAGTTCCTGTGGTAGCTCAGTAGCTACCACAGATGCTCGTGGACTGTAAACGAATGAAATTTTTATTTAATGCCAAAGAATACTGTAAACAACCTTTTAGTCTTTTAGTTACAGTCGACGTCAACGATATCATTACGGTTTAAGTGCCAAAAATATATTTACACGACTCAATTGCCTTAACATTAAGGTTGTGTAAATAGATTTTTGGCACCTAAACCGTAATGATATCTTTGACGTCGACTGTACAAAAACAGATTAATAAAATTGTTTAACGTGAACACCAAACATAAATTAAATAATTCTAAGTGTCTCAATAAGTGGGTTAGACTTTGCTTATCTAAACCACTAAGGTGAGTAGGTATAATTCAATTAGGTCTCACAATTTTATAACAATGACAAGTAAATTCATAATCATACTTACTTCAATGATATTTTGATAATCATTAAGATAATTGTATTATTGTTATCGGTTATTACCCGTTTTCATGGTATTTACGTACATACATACATTTCAATTTATATACGGCATGATAAGATTGATAAGTCACAAACTATACGAGTAATAGTAAAGATAATAATTATCTTTACTAAAGCGGCATCGCGATTATAACCTGTTTGCGTCACGGACGTATCTCGGCACAAATAAAAATCGGTTTTGGTTTTTTAAGTATGGACTTAAAATGGAACATTACGATACTCGTGCGAAAAAAAGCTTCCCTTTCGAAAAAGTAACGTTCGACGTTTTTCAGTAGGTACAGGGTGCTTAGCCAAGTTGTCAATCGCTAGCGCCTGCTAGCGCATCGTAGTTTTCCCTCTTTGTCGCACTAATATGAAGGAGTGACAGAGAGGGAAAACTACGATGCGCTAGCAAGCGCTAGCGATTGGCAACTTGGCTAAGCATCCAGTACAGATGGCCCTCCGAAGTTTGGACCTGATGAAACACTTCATTTTATATCAGCAAAATATGCTTTTTCTTCAGGATTTTTTTTTCTTCAGAACCTATTCATATATTCTAAAGTTAACCTTCGTTCCAAAGTTAATAGAGCAGAACATGTTGCTAAGCGGAGTAATTCCAATTCAATAACTTAATAACCGACTTGATGTTACATGGATCTCATAACTATTTACGGTAGAACAATCTAAGTTCCGCGACTTTTTTGACATGTATGTTTTCTATGTCACACAAATTACCAATAGTGCCAGGGCCCCACCGCGAACTTCGAAATCCGCAAATCTCGACGATTTACCTCTTGTCACTCTAATAACACCTTTCGTTGAAGTGAGCGAGAAAAACACCTGTTCTGAAATTACGAATGTCAACGTTCGAGTTTATTTACCCAATATTTAGTGTTTTTCACTTAGCTTAGGGTGAAAATGTCACCCGGTACCGCTTTTCCGTGTAAACTATTGATGTTATTCTGTTTTTACGGTTGGCTCCAAAAACGTGGTACATAATTAGTGTAGGGTAAGATAATACGGTTTTCAGAATGGAGTAAGACAAAAAGTCGTCCTTTTGGCACAGCGTCTGCTGGTAGCATTTTGTCTTACCCCATTAAAAATTATGTTTCATCTTACCCCACATTACCTTACCTTACGTGACTGTACTAGAGAAGAAAATCATTGATTGACCTGTAATGAGCGTCCCACAACCACAATATAAAGCATACGGGCTAATCTACGGTCGACGTCTTAATTGAAACCCCGTATGTGACAGCAGTGTTGTGCCCAGTCAGCTTCCAACATTCTTGTGATATTAATAAGTACATACCAATATAACTAATATAAAATTCATATACCTAAAATATTTAAGTAATTAATTACCAAAGCAGTTAGAGTTCAAATATCAAACTAATGACACTCAAATTGACCCTAATTGAATTTGTTAGTTACGCGATATTGCACTATCCCCGACGATATCTATATTTATTTCTTTCCGGTATGTTGGAAACAGCATTTGTCCCAAACTATGTAACCTTAGCATCACATGCAATAAGCAGGAATATTATATTATTTGAGAAAATACTTCTTGAATGGGCATAGATATAAAATTCCCTATATGGGCAAATGTACCTAACAGGAATATTCAGTAAATAATAACATTTCGAACCGTACTCCGTGGATTCTGAAGTTAGAATTAGAAGTATTAGAACACACTGTTACACCCTGTATTAATCCATGGTACCAACCAATTGGAACCTGAACTGTAGAACCATGCCAAATTGACAAGTAGTTAAGTAGAAATCTCTTACCAGTTGTCACTTTTAACTTGGCTCCTGAGTCCCACTGTTTGATTATGATTGTACATCACTATTTCAGCTATGCTATTCTCTTATTCACACATTCGACGCTGCGTTCGTCAACGAACTCGACGACGATACAGCCTTCACTTCGACGTAGAGCGCAGCGCTGCGAAAAACGGTATTCACTAACATAGAACAGCTCGTCGTCGAACTGTAGGCGGTAACTCTCGACGCAGTGTAGTTCCAGCTCACGCCGCATTCGTCGCCGAGCGCTAGTGTCGTTTAAAGTGCATTAATGAATACCATTTTTGGGCTCGACGCTGCCGCAGCGCTGACACAGCGCTGTTAGCAAGGCGGTTTCCTTAGTGAATAACACTGCAGGCGCGGATTCAGGATTTTGTCCAGGGGGAGCATTTTCTTTCGAAGTTTACATAACATAGGCCGGAATACACTGGAATCACACCTAGATCCTAGGTCAAGGGGGGGCAAGTAATTTACACTCAATGTGCACTTTGCGTGCATCAGTAATGTTACGGGCATGGGTTGCGTTGGCTTGATGATTGTATTCATGAATGATGTTTACGTAACCCAACTCTAGTCCGATACTACAATAATGCTCCATAAAATAGTAGTTTAGTATCCTACAACCGTAAATATCGAAAAATGTATGTCACATTTTCTTCGGTTACCGCGATGATTACTCTTGATACATCCTGACACCCGAATCGTATACCAAAATTAATTAATAAACGCAATATAATTCCTTTAAATAGTGTTATTTCAAATCGTCGTTGAGATTAACCCAAAACCTACATGTGTAAATTTAAATTTTGACAAAAGAACACTGTAAACATATGTATTTTGAATTGTTTTTTCAGAAATGGTGCACATAACGGAATTGGCATTCTCAACGACGAAATGTGTGTCGTGTATGTATGCCGTCAGATAATCGGAACTTCTGTCACTTCCTCGATCCATACATGCCAGTTCTTATATATGAATTATCCAGGGCTTAGAATTGCACTTGTAGTGATGTTACTAAAAGTACCTACCTAACACTCTTGAGGTGGCCCTTATATCTTTGCAAATGATAACAGTACAATAGAAAACACACACACAATGAAAATGAATGAATGAAAATGAAAAATGATTTATTCGTTAACTTATAGTGCTAGTTTACAATACACTGGTAACCCCTTTTTAAGTAAATGATTACCTGTGCTAAGGGGCACCGCTCTTCCATAGGTATCATAATTATGTATGCTAGCTGTGGTAGTTGTAGGGTTGAGATTTGCATGCATCTTAATCTAAATCTAATCTATTTTAATAATACATTTTGCCACTGGGGCCTATAATAGATCTAGTCTATTTTAAATCTTATTTCTTATTTATTTTTGTTCAGTTAATATTTAATTTAATTTTAAATTTTAAGGTTACATATTCCGGTTTAATTTAACTGTGTACATAAACTCGAGATAAAAATAATGATAGACCCACTACATATTGAATTCCAAGCTCTCAGTAGCTTATTTATCCTCGTAAGGCCCACCATACTACTTTCTTTAGATGTTATTTTGAACCTTGCAGTGTAAGTGCTGAATTTTGCTTGTATTTTATATGTAAATTCAAATGAACAAAGTAAATACGACTCTATTAAGTTTATGAAATGTTTACCTAGACATTGAAGTGAAATGTACATTATAATGTACATTGGGCCTTACGAGGCTATACGAGTTGTCCTGTAGTTACATACATGGTCAGCCTCCGTAGCCTAGTTGGTAGTGACCCTGCCTTCGTAGCTGGAGGTGCCGGGTTCGAATCCCGGCAAGGGCATTATTTGTGTATTTATTTATCACAAATATTTGTTCCTTGGTCATGGCTGTGTATATTTAAGTATCTATATCTATCTATCTATTAAATATATCGTCGCCTGGTACCTACATTACAAGCCTTAATTGAGCTTACCGTGGGACTAGGTTGATTTGTGTAATAAAGATGTCCCAGATATTTATTAATTATTTATTTATTTTCCAAATTTCACCTGTTTAAATTATATGTTGTGTCGGAGTCGCGCTGATATAAAAGGGCCCTAATGTTGTAATATTTTTTTTTATCTTGATTTACTTTTTATTTCTTTCACGCACTTATTTCTAAACTGTAATAAAGGACCTTCCTTATCACATGGGAAGACGGATGGTGAAAACCCGCTTAACACGTTGAACGCCACGCCAAAAATGTAGTCTTTCCATTGGAGCCACAGGGGTCACCGGTGAGCCTAACCATGTTGAACCATTGGGGCCACGGGGGTCACCGGTGAGCCATCGCGAGCCTTCATTTCAAACCTGTTTTACAGGCCATCGTTCACTTATTCCGTCCAAAAACGTATGCAGGGTGAGCCGTGTGGCCCTAGAGAAGATACAAATTGCCTTGGTTCTTTCGTACTGTAAAGGACTTATGATTTTTTCGTCATTTTGTGCACTTAGTTAGGGTTGGCTTACTCGTCATAGGTAAAATAGTTGAAGACTTGCAAATAAAGATTTTGAATATTGAGTTTGGTAAAAAAATAAAGTAAATTAGTTTTGAATGTTTATAATTATTTTTTATTTACCTAATTTTAAGCATATAATACAACTTTTAGTTAAGTTTAAAAATAGGTAACGTCGTCGACTTACTCGCTATCAAGATGACACTAAAGTTTAAAAAAGCTTGTATTCTTGAGCTTTTCGTGAAACAATTTATCACAATTGGCATAGTAAACTTAAAGGTACCTATTCATTATAATTATAATTCTTATCAAAAGTAACAAAAGTACAAAATCACAATAGATAGTGAGTTCTGTCATGGTTTTGCTCCGGAATTGTTTAGAAGGGAGCTACTTTTTACATAGAGGGGGGGCATTATCTCCAGATCGACGGAGTTGCTATGGGTAGCCCTGTGGCACTGGTTTTAGCAAATATCTAGATGGAGCATTTTGAGGCCAGCATAGATCTACAACCATGGGCAGTGAAATTATGGAAGCGGTAATTATGTCGATAATGTCTTCTGCGTTATGAGAGGTGGCAAGCATGAAGTTGAGCAATTACTCCAGTATCTCAATTCCATTTATACTAAAGTCAAATTCACATATGAATTGAAATCGGAGCATAGTTTGCCTTTTCTGGACATGAAGGTGATAGGTCGAGATGATGGTTCTTTGGCGCACACTGTCTATAAGTAGGAAGCCCACACACACTGACAGGTATTTGAACGCTCTGTCTCACCACCACCCCCCGCAGCTCCAGTCTGTGGTTAATTCTCTAAAGAACAGAGCACATGACCTTTGTGACCCTGAATTTCTGGAAATTGAGTTATCGCACGTTCAGGAGGTTCTGAAGAGAAATGGCTACGTAATGAACAGGCAACCCAGACAAATACCGAGGAAGAAACATTCAGATGTTGCGAGGCGACCAGCATTTTTGCCTTATGTCAGGACTGTAACGGACAAAATAGGTACGCTTTTGAATAAGTATTCCATACCAACCGTTTATATGCCGTTATCAAAGGTGGCAGGGTATCTCTAAGGTCGCCTAAGGATGTTTTACCTTATCACACACCGGGCGTTTATATAAGATCGATTGTAGCTGTGGTAGTTCCTATATTGGGGAAACTAAACGCACCATAGCAGAAAGGGTCAAGGAACATATCACGGCTGTTAAAAAGCGTCAAACGAATAAGTCTGCTGTGGCCGAGCATTTGTTGGAGTCTGGACCTAACCACTGGATTGAGCTCCATAACCCGAAAGTCCTCTCAACCGAGCGTATTCATCATAGCCGAAAAGTACGTGAAGCTATTGAAATTAAGAAACATCGGAATTCCAATTAAAATGAGGGACAAGGAATCTCGTCCGCGTGGAATCCCGTGATTTACAAATGTAAGCGTGGTGAAACATCCATTTTAAAGCCATTGGATGTTGTGAGTGTTGTATGTAGACCTAGTGACAACCCTAGCCTAGAAGTGAAAAAAAGCTTAATTGCCGTTACAAAACTGACATTGGAGATAACTTTTTTGTGAGAGTTAAGATAATTGGGTGTCCCTAGAAGTGAAAATGCCCGGATACCAGCCGTACTGATAGTTGCGAGACTTGCGAATGCGCATGCAAATGCGGGGTGTGCGGGCGGGTGAGCCGCGGCGTGACCCCGCGGCCCCCGCGGAAGGAAGTTCACAATTCCTTCCGTTCAGGCCACGCGGCTCACCGGTGAGCCTTTTAATGAAACTCGAGTTTTTATGACGTTTAAGCTAGTATCTTTTAATCTATTTTGCTAAATATAACATTCTGCATCCAAAATGACCAAAATCTCATTTTTGAGAAAATAGCCCATTACTCGATTTCACCATGGCCTCCACGGAAATATCGTGAAGGCTCACCGGTGAGCCGCGTGGCGTCCAACGTGTTAACCCACAATGTGTCGCCATTCTTCATCATTTCCAACGTGACGTAGCACGTTCCCCGTCATCGGTTCCACTACTATGAATTTGTATTGCTTGAAGAATTTGGAAACGTTCGACATATTTTCGCAACCGGGTTTTCACCATTCATTCACCATTCGACCATCCGTTTTGTTGTTACAAGGGATGAAGCGATTTAACCTAAGATTTTTTTTGTGGTACCATTTTGTCGTGGCTTTGTTTATTTCTGTTTTGTTAGAATAGTATGCGTTTTTGTTTAGTTAAATGTTACAAAGTCTACGACTTTATAAATTATTATTCTATTCTATTCTAATGTAATCGTAATTGGAAATATGCTATTATGCATGTCGCTTCCAACCGGTAGACGGTCGCTTCAAATACATACAGGTGAATCTTTATTCACCGATCAAACTTTAGGGGGTTAATTTTGAGGTCTAAGTATACTATGAGAGCGGCATAAGAATCGAAAAAAAAATCTGATCTTCCAATCAAACCCTGAGTAGGCGGAAATGTATGAAACGTCAGACTTTTTTTCTCGAATTCAGCGGATTTTTATGGCTAAAATGATGATGGTGAAACGTAGTTTAGGAACAATAACCAAGTCTGCCATATTCAATATTTACTAGTTACGATTATGGATGAGCTAGCTTTTGACAATTGGTAATTACGGCCGTGAAACCAGGGTAAGGGTCAGCTATACACGTCTCCATACACTTGACCCGGCACAGATAACATACAAAGCCCTCTTATAATGTTCTACATGAACCCTTAAACCCTTACAAATATGTAGGCCTTTTTAATATCTTGCTAACGGGTGTCAGGAGATCTACATAAAATAAATAGATTAATGATTAAATGAAACTTTCCAAAAACATTGGAATTCACATTTGATAGTGATAAATATCAACACAAAAAAGTGTTACAAATATGCCCTTATCTATTATAATAAAATTATTAACGTTGTCAAACTTGGTATTTTTTCTTTGGTATATGACATCAACGGTTTTTGATTGGTATACGATAGTTTTATTATTACTTATAAAACAAAAATCAATAATATTTAATATTTTCTTCGGTCACCGCGAGGATTACACATGAAATAAAACTATGAAAACGGACATCCGCAGACCACGAACCCTATAAAGTGTTCGAAACGTCAGAATGAAGTTTTAAAGTTAGTTAATATACGCGAGTTTATCCGTTTTCATAGTTTTATTTCAATATCATCATCATCATCATATCAGCCGAAAGACGTCCACTGCTGAACATAGGCCTCCCCCAAAGATTGCCACAAAGATTGACCTTCACCAGGTCATCAGTCCACCTTGTTACCTACTACCCACGCTACACCTTCCGGTACGTGGCCGCCACTCAAGAACCTTCCCGCCCCAACGGCCATCGGTTCTACCCGCAATGTGCCCCGCCCACTGCCACTTCAGTTTAGCGATTCGGAGAGCTATTTCGGTTACTTTGGTTCTGCTGCGGATGGTCTTATTTTTAATTCGATCACGCAGAGAGACTCCTATCATAGCCCTCTCCATTGCCCTTTGGGTGACTTTGAGCCTTCTTATGAGGCCCAGTTCAGTACCGTATGTCATCACGGTATAATACATATTTAATTAAAAATTGTGTGATTCCACAAAAAATATGTCTTAACTTCAAACTAAGATAGAGCATAGGTACATGTTCTTGGAGATTCATTGATATTGATCGAATTGCTCGTTTAAAGATAAGAGATTTGATATTTCACGTTACTTGTACGTTTATTTGCTTTATATGTATGTGTGTCTGAGAAACAACGATGCTTTGGCAAAACGAAGCTCGAGTGACTTGCCAATATCAATATTGCATTCTTTGGTGTCAATTTCGCTTTGTCAAGTGAATTTCCATGAGCTTTCCACGTGGGTATACCCGAGCAATTTTCTTATAATACAGGGTGACTTCAAATTAGTGATACAAAATAATAAAACATGAATCTATTAATGGTCTTGAACAACTTTTACTATAGGACCAAATATGAAAACTCATAAAAAAAATCGACGCTTCTGTACATTTTGGTCAACTTATCTTAGCACATTTCTATGGAAGTGTCGGTTTTTTTTATCGAGTTTTCATATTTGGTCCCATAGTAAAAGTTGTTCAAAAGCATTAACAAGTACCAGTTGCCAAAACAGTGGCAAATAAGGACAGGAATGAATGTAAAGTGAATGAATAAACATTGAATGTAAAATATGTTCTATTATCATAGACCTATTAATAGTCCTACAAACCGGTTAATTTAGATTACAGTAAATTCTAAAGCCGCGTGGTGACAGCAGTAACAGTACATTACATCAGAGGCCGGGAAAATGAGGATTTCTGGCCAAGTTGGTATATATGGATAGGTAATGAGGCCGGGAATCCATTTTCACGCCGAGGCATGTATCGCCGAGCCAGGGCTTTTCTCAAACATATAGAGAAATAAAAAAAAATGACAATGTTGTCGAAATAAAAAAAAAGTTACTTTGCCTGAAAAGCAAACTCCATCCCAGTGAGTTACTGCGCCCTAAAAGCGATACTACCGAGTGTATTTTAAGTAACGTAGAGACAATATTTCATTGCATGTTTGAGAAAAAATACGTTTGTTACTCTTCCCGCGTAAGAGTCGACTAAGAGATGACACACGAGTAAAAAATACTGTAATCGTTAACCCAACGTGGCGATTATAGGCATTTGCCTTCTAATAGTCCTAATGCGTCCATACTCATCGTTTATAGGAGAGTGGACTGAGATAGGCTAAATAATGATGTATGATGGATGACATTGATGGTGATCAAATTCTACAGTCAAATTTGCAAAACTAGTGTTTCCAAGGATATTTTTTACCGGTTCCTAGCTTTGACAATAACAACTCTGGAACCGTACGATAACCCGTTTCGTAAATAAAGCTGTAGTTGTTGACGTTTCATTAGCGGGTGAAATTAGACGCGAGTCGGGACGATAAAGTTTTTGCCGGATTAAACGGTGCTTTTAGCTTTTATTTGACTGGAGTTGAGTTTGACAGACAAATATACCTACCAGTTCATGTGACGCTAATGTGCGGTTTATGCGCCAGATAATGAAATTGATGTTTATGTAAACTATGTATCTGTGTGTTTTTCCCTGTCTCAATAATATATCATAATAATCGTTATTTATATATACACTTTGCTCTTGAGTTGCAAAGTGACCGTAATTTTCAATAACTGGCCGACGTTTATTTTAAACAGAGATAGGACAAATGGGTATCATTGTCATTGACAAACTCAGGACAAACTAAAGATGCCATATCAATTGTGTGGTGTATGAACTACTTACAACTGCTTTTAGTGATTGCAGAATGACATCTTGGCTAGATCTGCTGTATCAAACGTTGGAGCCAAACATTCTTGACAGGAGCGTAGGGATTAAGGTAGGTTTTGCTGGTGGAAGGACCTCGTGCAGGGTCCGCCCGGATAGCTACCACCGTCTTACCCGTTAGCCTGCCGCTAAATATTTAGCACTGTTTGCACTGCTGTGTTTCGGTTTGGGGGTAAGATAGCCGGTGTAATTACTGGCATTGATAGCAGCAATCCTAAGTATTCAGGGTAGACAGCGCATAGGCGATTTTCTGATCGCTATGTCCATGGGCCTCAGTTCCTGCTTTCCATCAGGTGGGCTGAGAGCTCAGTTGTCTACATCTTCACATAAAAAAAGGAGGAAGTCGTGTATGGTTCTAATAAGATATTTTATCATTTCGAAGAAGAAGAAAGAAGAAGAAAAACGTTTATTCGAGACAAGAGCACAGTACAAACAAAACAAAACAGTAAACACGAAATTTTGTCCCGAAATGGCCAAAACTCAGCATTTTGCCAGCAGAGCCAGCGCTGTATGCTTAGCCAAGTTGCCAATCGCTAGCGCTTGCTAGCGCATCGTAGTTTTCCCTCTCTGTCACTCCTTCATGTTAGTGCGACAAAGAGGGAAAAACTACGATGCGCTAGCAGGCGCTAGCGATTGGGAACTTGGCTAAGCACCCAGGTCTTCCGTTTTGTCCATTTGATTATTGATTTCAATATCCATCAGAGGTCCATGACTTCCT
>JALPQI010016182.1:0-25365 GCA_025490895.1 Thaumatotibia leucotreta | reverse complement strand
GGTGTGAAGAGGCTGTAAATCTAAGCATCGGTCGGCGTAGATAAGGATGATACAGAGTTGGTAGTAAAGTAACGACCACAAACAGTATAAGCGTAATCGCTTATCGTGTGTTGGTGTATCTACATAGCGATGCGTGCGCTCATAGAATGCCGGTTATCAAGTATGAATGGTAGTAAAAATAGTTAGAATTTTTTCGTTCTCCTATGCAGCGATAGTTACTTTAGAAAAGAAGCGAACGGCTTCAAAAAGATGAAGTAAGATACAAATGCTTATTTAGACGACATGACATAACCGTTAAGAGAAAGTACTTGAAAATTGAGATAGAAGTATATAGTTGGCTTTCTGAGATATGTCGTCCAAAATAATTAATATGAATAACACATGTTTTGGTGGTACAAATAGTAGTACATAACATTACTATGTATCTATATAAATAATAAATGTCACATCTTAATGAAAAAATACCGGGTTCACCAACGACAGTGGTGAGGTATGAACCCACGTCCCCAGCTTTTGCGGCTAATGCCTAAACCACTCAGCAACTCGGCCACTATGACCCGATCCCATCTCCACTGCATTGGTGACTTGGGCATTGAATAATAACAATTTAACATGAATAAAGTTAAGATTAAGAATACTAGAGTATTTTAAGAAATAAGTTAAAAAGGACACTCGCACAGTTTCGGCGATCAACATCAGAAGCCAGAATAGTGGCCCATAAATCCAACTAGCGCTGGTGACTTTAAGGTTCGCAGTCCCATAAATTAGGCCCCATCGTCCGCGGACAATCGCCCACGACACGTCACACGCCGCAACAAAAAACACAAGAACACCACTCCCAAGAACACGGCGCATAAATATATCAAATCGAAAACAATAGGAGACATCGAGATATCGCATCACACGCTACGGGCCCACGGACATATTTCAAAAACTGAGATAAAACGGAAAAGGAAAAAAAGGAAACCCCAAAAACTAACATCGAAAAAAATACGTGATGGGCATTAATTAAAACGGACCCGACCAGGAATCCAGAAAAAACAAAAGGTTAAACAAACGTTCGCAGTGGGAGCCCGCAATGATCATCATCTCACATTTTTAATCATCCGACTTAGACGATTAGGGGCAAAGGAGATTTGACCTTACCGTTTTGGGTTTAGAGACTCGTGTCTAAAGTTTGGACTGATAAAAAGCTGTTGAAAATTATTTTTTGGTCGGATTGTCACCGTTGTTTTAATGGTATTACGCATTAAGGAAGGGTTATCTGGTCGGACCGATCTCCGAGCAGGTACGGAGCAAGATTGATTGGACACGACCAGACATTTTTATGTCCTCGATCTCGGGTGTCGTCGAGTCGAGGGATAGGTTATTAAATTAGTAGGTAACCAACAAAAACTTACGTATTAACATTATTAACACACTGGATCTTATACTTTGATAGTACTTTTTTTCGTGATGATACGGATGATATTATAAATGGCAAGCGAATATTATTCAAACTTAATTTTATAGATAATTAATGATAATGGTTCTTAATGACATAATACGGTCAAATTATCATATCTTCAATGGCGAATAGACTTAAAAATGTAAGTAGGTACTAAAACAAACACAAAGAGCAAAATATCTACGTATGTGATTAGCATTTTATTAATGAATAAAAACATAATTAAAAACAGAAATTATAGAAAATGTGCCTGTTGTAAATAGACAGACAGATATCGATGTAATCTACTACCGACTAGAAAAACACAAACTTGGACAAATTTACATTACTACTATTTACTACTACTACGGTAAGCTCAATTAAGGCTTATTGTGGATACTAAGCAACGACGTATATAACAATAAATACATAGTAAGACCACCATGAACGTGGAATAAATATTTCTGATAAACACACAAATAAATGTCTACGCCAGGATTTGAATCTGTTTCGTACGCAGGGTCAGTACCAAGATGGCCTGTGTACCTGTCTAAAATGTTGTGATTATGTGTATTTTTACACGTGTCTTGTGTACAATAAAGAATTTACATACCTACATGCGTATACAACCTCGACCGACGAATAAATATTTGTGATAGTAAATTCACACATAATGCCATCGCCGGGATTCCAGAACCTCTTGCTTTGTAAGAAGGGTCACTACAAACCTACCAACTAGGTTACGGAGGCTGACAAAAACATATACATGGGTCAAAATTATTTTCCTTGTCTTAATTTGTGTCCCTGAAAGGCGTGACGCAGTGGTGATTTTTGTATGAGATGATGTTTGGTTTTCAATTTCTGATGTATGGAATACTATGGATTAAAAACTAGCGTGAAAAAGAAATACAAGTCCACCGGATTTTTTATAGTATAGTCGAAACAGCAACTAACAGCGTGACAGAGTGGTATGAAACAAGACAACGAAAATAATTTTGACCCATATATTATCACAAAGTGTTAACAGGCTCCATCTTCCCAGAATAAATCATAGAACCGATGACGATGGTATCTGCGAGAAGGATTGTAGGCGATCACAATGGGCGATAGAATCGTCGCGGGCGCATAATACTTGTCAGCGTGCGGTGGTGACAACCAGGGGTGAACGAGATGGTATTTAGAAGGCTCGATGAAAGGATGGGCCGTGACGTCCAAACTGTCTGTTGCAGGGTGTCATCACTAGTGTTATAGGGTTGCCAAAAGTACTGTAATATAAAGTATTCTATGTATGTACTTTATGATTTCTTCTTCATTGTCGTTTAACACTCTTGCCAGAGTGGTCGTGGCTTTATGATTTAAGAGACACATAAAGTACGAAAAAATACTTTATTTCGTTTCGAACTTAACTGAAAACTTAAATAGCCAGTAATCTCCTATTAGTATGTATGCATGTAAATTCTTTATTATACACAACAGAGGTAAAAATACACATTTATATAAAAATTTTGACAGGTACAAAGACTAACTTATCCCTGTAAGTCTCCAGATACTGTATTTTCCTGTATGTACTTAATTTTTTCATGCCTGCCGAAATATACTGTATATCTCGAAACAAAATCTGGAAACCCTAAGTGTTGTGTGTGTACTAGTATGTAGAGTTCTGTCACATAAATAAATAAATATCTCGGGACATCTTACACAAATCTACCAAGGCCCACGGTAAGCTCAATTAAGGCTTGTGATGTGGGTACCAAGCGACGATATATATATAATAGATAGATACATATATATACTTAAATACATAGACAGCCATGACCAAGGAACAAATATTTGTGATAAATAAATACACAAATAATGCCCAGGAACCTCCAGTTTCGTAGGCAGGGTCAATACCAACTAGGCTACGGAGGCTATATGGATACGTAAGTAATAGTGACAACAATATTTCTCTGTATACGAGTATGTTAACATTTACTGTTTACTGTAGATTGTACCAGAAGGTAAGTAGTCATATTCATGTGAAGAGGACGAGGTAAAGATAATAAAGATATAAGTATAACGTATCTACAGCATCTGCTGATCGCAATATTACGCACAGAATGTATGATATAAATCCATACAAAAGAAAACTCACACACATTGGTCACATTGTTGTTATAATTGTTATTCATATCATTCTATTCTCGACTAAACATTGCAATTTGAAACTGTACTTTTTTATCTAGAAACGGTTTACAAGATCAAAACAGCCAGGTGCGCGTGATTGCATCACGGTGCATCATCATTTCAACCTCTAAAAGGCTTAAAAATTTAGAAAAACTATGGGACTTAAGCCCTTTTTAAATGATGGTCGGGCTACGTCAGATCATCCGACGCACAATGCGATATTACATTACCACCTATCTTGGGTACAAGAGGCACAATGGGGGCTTAGAATGGATTAGAGAAGGGCCTTGCTCTTTGTTTCTGCGGATCCTTTTAAATGTGAAATCTTGAGGGCCTTTTGCAGTTGGGGTGTGGCGCCAGTGAGAGAGATAATCCGAATAGGCATAAAAAAACATAAAATGATTGATTGACACGTCGATAGCGAATTCAGCCAGTGTAATCTCAACTGAAAGTCAATATTGAGAACTCCGGTATAGCTCCAGTAACTGCGGTTACATTTCGTCGTTGGCTCAGGCAGTGCTTGTATGTTTTGTCCAATAGCCGTACTATGAATTCGAAAGTAAAGGATACGTGGCTTTTACTCGATAAGTAAAGCATTTTATGTTCGCACTGACCATATTGGATGATGCGCGATGGCCTGTTTTACGTATCGAGAAAAACTTAACATTACCGATACTTGCAACAGTCGCAACTTATGGTACGAATACTGAATCTGAATGAATGTAATTGAAACACAAAAGACAGTCTATAGACGATACCCGATAGACGGTCTCACTCACATTGCCCATTTTGCCTATTGTGTATAGGAGCATTCCATGAAAAATGTCGTAAGCGACACAGTCTTTTCAATATTTTTTAAAAATTAAATTAGTAAGCTGAGTTACTGTATAATAATAACATATCAAGACTTTAAGATTGACAATGTTTCCTAGGAGCTAGTGTATTTTATTAAGGTAGCTACCATAGCGACACGTAAGCGACAAAAAATAGATGTTTTCATGGAATGCTCCATAGGCATTAGGCATACATGTAGTGAATCATCATCATTGTTATCACTATCAGTCATAGGCCTCCCCCAGACCATGCTATCGGGATTGATCCAAAGGATGCCAGCTATTTTCTACCAAGCCCAATGTCCATCTTGTAGGGGACCATGTAGAGAATACCTACAGAGGTTCATCGATCCGCGGGCACTCGCACCCCATCCGCCTTGTTTGCAAGGCTGTCGCGGCGTCTTTTGTTCATACTGAAACACGTCTCGCAGGAACCAGACTTTTTATTCCCAGTACCGACTGACGATATCTGCACTGTCTGTGTCTACATGCTTTCAGTGTTCAATGTCTATAAAAAATATTTTTTTTATGTAATAAATTATTTAATGCATGGTATTTTAATAAGATGTATTATTACTTATACTGTTTCGAAAAAATAAGTCCACCTGAGTTTCTTACTGGTTCTTCTCAGGAACGGTGTAGGCTTAGAACCAGTAGTAGATTTTTTTTCTCTCTTGATAGTGTCAGACGATTCGAAAATGCTTAAAAGCTTACTGGAATAAAAAATAGTTTGACTTTTGACTTTACATGCTTTCAGTGTTCATATTACTTCAGGATTGCGAGTTCACCCGGAGGAAAATTAACTGTATACCTGTGTTGTGTCTAATTGTGAAATGTGTGTGTAGTCAATATAAAAATGAAAGACTAGGTAAATTGGTTTTATTGAGCATTCATATTACCCGAGGATTGCAACATCGTCCAGAGTTAACTCAACTGTTTACCTGTGTTTTGTGTCTAATGTGTGAATATGAAGATTAAAAACGTAACCAATCCGCGTGCACTCGAACCCTATCTCGCTTGTTGGCAAGGTTGCGCGGCGCCCTTTGTTAATACTGAACGTCGTCTCGTAGGACCCAGTACTATGAATTGGAAAGTAAAGGATACGTTACGTTTTACTCGATACGTAGGTAATGCATTCTATCGCGCTCGCAGACTTATTGGAGCGACCGCAATGGCCTGCTTTACGTATCGAGTAAAACCTAACGTTACCGATACTTGCAAAGTGGTACGGCTACTGGCTTTATATCGCCGGTATTACCCAGTGAAGGTACCAGCTATGCTATTCTCTTATTCACACATTCTACACTGCGTTCGTCAACGAGCTCGACGACGAGACAGCCTTCACTTCGACGTAGAGCGCAGCGCTGCGAAAAACGGTATTCACTAACGTAGAACAGCTCGTCGTCGAACTGTAGGCGGTAACTATCGACGCAGTGTAGTTCCAGCTCACGCCGCATTCGTCGCCGAGCGCTAGTGTCGTTTAAAGTGCATTAGGGAATACTATTTTTAGGCTCGACGCTGCCGCAGCGCTGACGCAGCGCTGTTAGCAAGGCGGTTTCCTTAGTGAATAACACTGCTGCACTGTCTGTGTCTCTGTGTCTGCATGCTTTCAGTGTTCCTGTTACCCTAGCATCGTGAGCGAAGTGCTGAGAACGTAGTGTTCAAAATGAAGAGTTTACGAAAGGAAAGCTTACGAATTATTGCTTATTGTTGTTTATTATTTTAAAGATGCGTCAAAATGTCTATAATTAAATACCAACCAATATAGAACGGATTTATGGGCATTTACCTCCTAATGCGTCTAAACGCATAGTTAATAGGAGAGGCCTACGTCCTGCAATGGACTATCATAGGCTGATGATGATGATGATGATAGAACGGATTTCGAAATTCGCCAACTACGTATTCTCGGTAAAAAGTAAAGCCAGCTGCAACCTTTGCATCGAAACGTTGCAAAAGGAAGCATTTGCCGATTATAGCCTAATATTGCGTTTCCAGTCTCTTGTCGGCGCCAGTTTTTTGTACGAATCTGGACAATTTTGCGACATTTAGCGCCGAATTCGGAGTTTTATCAGTTTTTGTTGATCGCAGACCAAGTCGTTGTCTAAATCTGGAAGGTGGCTCAATTTGTTGACCACTTTAAGCTCGTTAAGGTAAAACGTTTTCAGTATAAGAGGAAATAATTCAGTAGGTACAGTCGCTGGCAATAACATCATGCGCTATGAAGGCCGAAGAAATATCTGATACATTTACTTTCACTGACATTATGACATAAGAGCATGTCACATATTTTTACGGTCTTTATAGTGCTTGATACAATTGGCAGTGACTGCTGCACCTACTGCATTGCAGAAATTGTCAAAATAATCAGCGAAAACTTTAATAATTCATAAGTCGTTGCAGTCAATAAGTCTGTAATAAAATACCGAAAGTTCCTATAAATAAATAAATAGATCATCGTGCCAAAATCTTCTGTCTGCTTGAAAAATAATGACATTATCTCACAGCCATCTGCATATAGATAATTCCTCAAAATGGTAGCTTTATATAATGATAGTATCTAACCTCACTAGGATTACGAAATATATATTATGCAGGTATAGTGGCAAACGAAATGTCTAGTAAAAAAGCAAACAAAATACGATTTTCTAAGGGCAGTCAAATCTTCGGTCTTAAATTTTTAAATTTGCCGCATTTTCTTCAGGTTAGTTTGAGAGACTATTTTGTTATACAAATTGTTTTTAGAACTAGGCAATGTTGTAGAAGGTTACGGTATATACTCGTAACTAGATTTATTTAAGATAAAAGGTTGGCTACAGATTTACTTTTCCGTCTCTACGTTTTTACTTATTTGAATATCCGTTTTGAAATTAAATTAGCTAACTTAAGTTGCAGTATAAAAAGATAGTCGAAAAATGATAAAACGCCCAATTTGACGTCGCCCGCGCCGCTACGATAGTGTTATTCACCCGCGCATGATGGCGGTAAGCGATAAGCGACGAGCGGAGACAAAGGGCCGAGCGAGGTAACATTTGTGGTGCGAGCTGTGAGCGAGAGCGGGGAATGGTTAGGGTTGATTAACTAAAGCAATGGTGATATCCAAGCGATGGTTGGTTAACGAAAGCAATGATTGCGTAATGCTTTATTTCTATTTGACTAAATCAAATAAATAAAAAATCTTAATTAGTTGCTGTGTCCATTGAATACGAGAAACAATTTGTTAAGTGGGAAATGGGACATTATTTCTTATTATCTAGATAGAATCAGCTCGTGATCCTGATTCAAATGAGCCCAAGCACGTCCAGACCTGGAAGAATCAAGTTTTCGACATTTTTTTTTGTCCTATTAGTCTTACGGATTTCCACTCTATCAGCAGTTGTCAGCGCTGTGTCAGCGCTGCGGCAGCGTCGATCCTAAAAATGGTATTCACTAATGTGCTTTTTTATTTATGCTTTAAACGACACTAGTGTTCGGCGACGAATGCTGCGTGAGCTGAAACTACACTGCGTCGAGAGTTTGACGTTTAATGTACGAACTTTGTGAAATGTATTCTCTAACGAAAAACAGCGACAAACTCGCCCACAACCTCGCTCACAGCCTCGATTCCTAATGTCAAATAAAACAGCTAGGATTTTAGACAAGGCTGTCTCGACGTCGAGCTCGTTGTCGAACGCAGCGTCGAATGTGTGAATAAGAGAATAGCATAGCTGTTACCAGCTTCCGCTCCCGCTCGTGGCGTGCCCCGCACCGCCGCCGGCGCAGGCTTAGCGCGACGCAGCGGAGCGCGCGTGCGCACCAGACCCGACGTAATGCGCGCGGCGCCGGCCCTAACCCAATACCGGTGTGCAGGGAAATAAGTATAATATCTCGAAATGTCAGGCAACTCACCGGCATTTTTTTTGGTGTACCTCCCAGATAAGAGTTATGATGCTGCTGAAGCGATGGCTATAGATGCCCAGGTCCAGGTCAGTATTGAATAGCTGGATACTTCTAGCTACTGCTAGATATTTCTCTGTGAGAGAGCTCCCAGTTAAGTCATGATGCTGCTGAAGCGACCCGCTGGCTATAGATGCCCAGGTCCAGGTCAGTAAATAGTAGCTTACAGTATCTTACTTAGAACAACACCTTCCTCAGGAGCTGGTGTTTACTCTATGACGTATCAAGTAGTCACGTATAAATTATTGGTGGTGCATCCTCAGTGATTATAGTGCTTAGTGCGTTAAACGCGTAAATCGTTCATAGTCAGGTCATACTTTATGAATGAAATGTATTGGCATATACCCAGTGTTGAGGGCACTGAAATAATGGATGTACTCATAATAGCGTCCAAAACATTAGGTGCATGTCAACAAAACATGTACGCGAATGCTTTATAACGTACTAGCGACCCGCCCCGGCTTCGCACGTGTACTATACCTACATATAAACCTTCCTCTTGAATTACTCTACCTATTAAAAAAATCTCATCAAAATCCGTTGCGTAGTTTGAAAGATTTAAGCGTACAAAGGGACATAGGGCCACAAAAAGTGACTTTATTTTATACTACTTATGTGTAACTTATAACTATAAGTCTATCGCGGTATCCTAAGTGAGCGATTCCCTTGCGAACGCGACGCGATAAAATCAAACATCCGCCAGCTAATACAAGTGTCCTACGTGAGCATTTTAGCAATCCCGGCGCGGCGTACCGGCCCGGCCACGACATTGGTCTAAGGCGACCAGCGGCCAGCGAATCCATGAGTTAGAGCGGGATGCCGATATGGGTACGAGAGGGAGCACCATAAGTTTTTCGCTAAGCCGGTCGCCTTAGACCGATGTCGTGGCCGCGGCGTAAGGGCGACGCTACGCAGCGCGGTGCGAACGCGTTTAGTTTGTTTGATATTTTCGCGCGATCAAGACGCGACGCCCGAATAGATTGATACTGAATGAATGAGTGGTCAGCAGTGTTATTCACTAAGGAAACCGCCTTGCTCAGCGCTGCGGCAGCGTCGAGCCTAAAAATGGTATTCACTAATGTACTCTAAACGACACTAGCGCTCGGCGACGAATGCGCCGTGAGCTGGAACTACACTGCGTCGAGAGTTTGACGTTTAATGTACGAACTTCGTATTCTCTAATGAAAAACAGCGACGAACTCGCCCACAACCTCGCTCACAGTCTCGATTCCTAATGTCAAATAAAACAGCTAGGATTTTAGACATGGCTGTCTCGACGTCGAGCTCGTTGACGAACGCAGCGTCGAATGTGTGAATAAGAGAATAGCATAGCTGGTCAGTGTGCTTAGGAATCTTAGGATTAGCTACCGCCACGTTAAGGTGCGTTAAGACCAAAAGCATTCGCTATTCTAACCCCCTACTCTACGAAATTCGATCGCTACACAAAACGTGATTCGTTGATTTCGTAGAGTGGGGGATAGAATAGCGAATGCTCGTTTGGTCTGAATGCACCTTCAGAAGTAAGTTATTCTTAATAACGCGGCGGCAACTCATGGAACGGCTACAATCCTGGTCTAAGTGGTTTTGGCAATAAGTTCGGTTGCACCCACATTTATATGAAGAGAAAATACTCGTTTTTACTCTGAGAAACGAACGCCGTAAGTGCCTTATTAAATTATGTCATCTGATATACCTGCTGGCAAACGAGTTTATGGAAATAATTCGATATATTTTTTGGGACTCCTTAGTGTCTTCGGCGATATCTGTCACGTATCGTTTCGGGTATCATTACTTTATTGGTGATACTTATTCGAATACAATTTTAAATTTAAAAGGGATAGCTGGAAGCGGAATGTGTCAGGTAATTGTGAATATACTGGGTGACATCGGAGTCGTGATCCAAACTGTGAGAAACGTGTTAAGATGGTCATTCTCAACAAGGTTTCCCATGGAACAAATATGAATATCGCGAAAAAAAAAACTTGATTTCATACCGAACGGTGCGGAAGTGTTCATAACTTCCAGTCTCGTTTCATAATTATGTAAACACATTTGGAAAGGATTAGTATGGAGAAATGTATACATATTAATGAACTCGAACTTTATTAGTCTTAAAAAAAGTATGTTGTTTCATATAGGTCCAATAGAGAACATTGTTTAGGAAGACCATCTTAACACGTTTCTTACAGTTTGGATCACGACCCCGATGTCACCCAGTATAAGAAAAATATCAAGTGAAGTATAAAGTATTTAACATTAGCCTATCACCAGAGTTCGGAATTCTAGTAGCATTTTAAGCTGTCATAGAGACTTCACATATTTTATCGATATTATTATATAAGACACCATTAAAAATAGAAGTAAACAAATGCGGAATTGTAATTTTACGATAAATAGATTAAAACTATAAAACAATCAGAAATCCACAAATTATTTCCAAAAAAATTGTTAGGTTCTATCATAAATATATTTTTCATAAATCCTATTTAAATTATCAAAACAGATGGTGTTCAAAATTAACGTTGAAGGGTAGTTAATTCGCTCTTGAAAATTATGGATTTTGAAAATATTGTATCGACATAACATAAATCTACAATCGTAAGTCGATAAATGGAGAAGTCCCTTCCCTACGACTGCTTACAAGTGCTGCCTATCACCGACAATAAATTATAATATATGTATTTACTCTATCTAGTGTAGTATTGAACAAATTGCATGGAATAAAATTGCCTTTATACTATCATAAACTAACTACGAAGTACGGACATGTTACACAGGTTCCATTATCAAACAGGAAAAGCAATTTAACAAGACATCTAATGTGTAAAACTATTTACACAGTAAAACTTAATAACTATGCCGTAAAATCTACAAGATAAATATTACAATATATTTACCAAGCTTTTCCGAGGGAACACACCAATAAAAAGGTTATTTTAAACAAGGAGTTCATAGGTTTTCTAACTATAAATCGGACAATGAAAAAATTAACTGTCGACGACTGGTTGAGATGGGAGTCGAACCCACAATCTCTGGATTGCTGGTCCAACGTGCGCAATGTGCATATGTATTATATAGTTTTAAACTTTCACGATTATCACTCTTATTTTAACGACAAACGGGTCTTAATCGCGTAAAATTACGTTTAATTTTATCCTGACGTGGAGGCTGCCTGCGACCACGGGTGTAACGTCATGCACGAAACGTCAGAAAAAAAATCAAACGTAAGTTTACACGATTAAAACTCGTTTGTCGTTAAAATATATGCACATTTAAGTATCTGAAGATGTCACTGGTGGTGACAGTGATGTCACTCTAGTCAATTACAAGATTCGTTGTGAAGGACTAACAGTTGGTTGGTGTAATTTCGCCTTTGGTTCGCGAGCGTTCATAGGTTACGATAACTATTTACCATTAGGTTAGGTACACCGTATTCTTGTATACCACCGTCGCGTGGTGTAAAAAAACAGGAACAGTCTTCATTTCTTGTTCCTGATTAAACTAAATAATTATTTAATACAACAGTTCAACGACCTCAAGTAATTTGAATCCAGTTTTCCGTATAATAAATATCCCACAAAGAAACATGAATAATTTGAGCCGTGGGTACTAATTAAAAGCTTGTTCTATTAAAGAGACTCGCGGCGTGTGAGTTTGTGCAGTAAAATGCGCCCCGTAGCGAGCTTAACGTCCTAGGTCCTATCGTATATCGAGTCGATAAATTGAGGGACTTACGAGTGTGTATATCGACAAGTTTTATTTAAGCACTACCGCCAACACTAGTGTGGGTGGTATGACTAGAATGTTTTAATCTAAAGATTAAAAATAAATAGGTGGCATATGATTGGTATTGCGAGTTTACAATATTAGAGGTAGGTATTACCTTTTTTAACTATTATCACAATGGTTAAATTGGGAAATAACGGTAATGGTATAATTGGGAAGAACAGGCGCCATCAGATACATCGAAGCGGCCAGGGTGTTCAAAAACATCTGAACAGCTATGCTATTCTCTTATTCACACATTCGACGACGAGCTCGACGTCGAGACAGCTTTGTCTAAAATCCTAGCTGTTTGACATTAGGAATCGAGGCTGTGAGCGAGGTTGTGGGCGAGTTCGTCGCTGTTTTTCGTTAGAGAATACGAAGTTCGTACATTAAACGTCAAACTCTCGAGGCTGTGTAGTTCCAGCTCACGCCGCATTCGTCGCCGAGCGCTAGTGTCGTTTAAAGTACATTAGTGAGTACCATTTTTAGGCTCGACGCTGCCGCAGCGCTGACACAGCGCTGACAGCAAGGCGATTTCCTTAGTGAATAACACTGCAGTAGCCGTAACATGATTTGGAAAGTAAAACATAATATTATGTTAGGTTTCACTCTATGCGTCATGCATTCTATCGTGCTTGCACTGACGTTTTGGAGCGGTCGCGATGGCCTGTTTTACGTATCGGGATAAACCCATCATGGTACGGCTACAGCTACAGGCCTCTATTGTCCTGGTATTAAAGTGCTTGTTCAGATATCTTTGAAGTACGTGGCCGCTTCTAAATATCAGATGATTGCTGAACTTCAATATTTTAGGATTCAACTCCTTGATCGAGTTCTGGTTCTTAGACCGAGATTAATATTGGCAAAAATAACAGTAGGTATAGTCACCATCAGAGGTATCGGGGCGGCCAGGGTGCTCACAAGTATCTGAGCAGACCTCAATTCTTAAGGCATTAAGGTACACGTTCAGATATTTCTGAGCGCCGTTGCCGTCCCGATCCAATCAAATCAATCAAACCCGTGCCTGGACTTACGAGTGTCTAGTCAAAAATATATCAGTGGATCTTGTTGCTGTTCAACTAGAGACTTTTAGGCTGCAAGGGTAGTCGTATATTTTTCAATACTGACTCGCGAAACGAGAACAAATACCAATAGTAAGCCCATAATCAAAAGGGACTACGTATCTCAATCGTGCAAATGCACATATGACCTATTTAGTTGGCGAGGACTCGGCCCAGCCCACTCGCACGTAGGCGTTCGGAAGAGCATGCGTCCCGCTCGCACCTCATGGCCGACACTAAACAATGAATTACCCATATTACTTGTAAATTTCATTTTATTTACAGCCACGACCGAAAATAAGAACATTTTAATACCATACTGTTAACCGCGGCTATTTGTTAGCAGCTGTGTTCTTTTTTTAGAGCATTTAAGGCGATGACAGCTGGCGACATTAAATCATAGCGAGTTAATCCAGGGTTTAGCGGTGCTTAGAGTAATCCCGTGACAGTGGTGACATGTCAATTTGTGGGCGCAGAGCGGAGGTCGGCGAAAAAACGATCTTACAAATCAGAGGAAGTCGGAATTGGGTCATAAAACTCATAAAGTATGGGAGAGTATTGCAGAGGAATTTCCTCCGAACATATGGGATTTTTTAATATGCTTTAGTAAACAATAACCGCCTAGTGGTGACGTCAGTAGGAATACATTGCTCACCACCGACTCTTATTGTGAGTGTCGTAAGAGTCAACTAGGGCATTGAAAAATCACTGATCATTAATTTGTTGAAAATTGACGATGGGAAGCGGCATCATCATAGTGGACACTACTGCGAACACTAATCCGCTTGCCCAGCGTGGGGATTTATCTTCTAATGTGTCCATATGGCCTTTATGTTGAGCAGTGAACCGAGAGGTTGATGAGGTGATGATAAAGTGTTGTAAGTACCTCCTTGAGTCGTATTCATCATTGCTGAGGGTCGTCCAATTATCCAAGCATATAATCCGCTGTATGCGTCAGATCTCGTTGAGGCCTAATTTTTAAAAACATTGTTACAAAAAAAATCCACAAACGAAACGCTCACGGATGGAATGAATATTCTACTTTTGTTTACCACTCACGTGGAATGAAGAATATAACTGACAGTAGTGGTACAAATAAATGCTTTTGTCTTTTGCCTTTTGTGGCACAAAACCACTGAACGGTTAAAAATTGTTCCATTATCAGAGATACTTCTTTGTCTTGAGGCAGTAAGGAATCTGGGATTGTAACAATGAGATCAGTTCTCTAGGTTTTAATATATTATGTATTACAATGTCGGATAAAATGGTTTGGTTCTACTTTGGCCAACTAGCGTGTCAGTAGAATAGGGCGATACGTTAAAAGATCCTTTAGTAGTAGTCAGTAACGGAAAAGTCCCATTTTGTAACCAGTTATAAAACACGGAATTCTATTTCCCGTTTCCCTAATGGGATTTTATTCCCATTTGGTACTGGTAAAAAATGTAGGCGCCATGAGTTGGCTGCCCATAGAAAATTAGAATTTCCCTCCCTTTTCTACTAACAAGCTTCTTGACCAGACTATAATTTTCAAGCAGGGCTAGATTTCATCTGATTAGTGTATTCACATTGCCGCGAGAAGCGAATCAAAAGTGCATTCTGGCGAAAAATACGTCCGGAAAATTTATTCAAGCTTTGTCGGAATCTCATTTCACGCACCAGGAGTCCAGCAGACCGCAAGAGTTGCGAATCGCGACGCGTGGCAGTCACGTGCGACAATCGCATGCTTCAGTCGCCTCGTTGAGGCGGGAGGCTAGATGAGATGGTCAATGAGATGAATCATTGGATTATAGCTGGGTGCCAGTCGTTGATTTATTACCAGAAATTCGGAAGTATGGTCAGTGTGGTCACGCCTTTATGACTAGCGTTACGTATATGGCCGCTATAAAATTGAACTCTATTGATTGCCGTTAGATTTCAAATTTCAACAATTTATTTTTTTATTTATGCGGTAAGAGGGCTATGAATGGACGTGGATTGTAAATAGAAAACCTTTCGGAAACCATTAACATTTTACTTTCGTCATAACTTAGAACCATAATAAAAACTAATTGACTGATTTCTAAATTCTGAAGTTAGTTGACAGTGATTCAGTGTAGGGTTTGTTTCAATTTCGCGAATTGCAGGCCATTTTCCATGTTTTATTGTAATTGAACTGTCCATATGTGTCTGAATAATGATTTATTTTGTATCATATTTTCCAGCAACGACAAAACTGTCGCTTTATTTTGAGTGCATGATAGTGTAAATGCACTGTGCATTCCAGCGGTAGTAATCCAATAATTACTAATAGAATAAGTTGCAAATGAAAACTAATGTCTGAGGGTCCGTTTCGCCGTCCATTGCCAAAACGCCATATGAACTAAGATTCCCATTGCACTAGCGACCTTTTATATTTTGAAACGTATCGGAATATAATCTAATTCGCACCCTCGTTTGTTTGTCTGTACACTCTGTGTTCCATCGGCCTAGGAGCGACATGTTGTCAGAAGGTCAGAACTGTCATTTGGGATTCACTTTATTTTCTGACACACTACCGTTGTAGTGCATAATACGGCGTCCCAATTCTGGACTTGATCTGGGTACCTACTTACTGACCAAATGTAATGACAGAATTCGAAATACCTATACGACGTACTTGAATACCGTTATATTACAAATATTTATCAAATCTTTGTTAAAACTTGATAAGACCTCGTAACAAGACGCTTAGCAAACATGTCAAGACAAACTGCAGGTTTATACATGGAATATCCTTAGTATTTTCAAAGTGTAATAGGTATCACTACATAACATTTTATGTGACTGGATTTACAATATTTATTCATAAACAGTAATTTGTGTTGGACTTACATTCAGCTAGATAAATTTAAGGTGGAATGTCACGGTCAGCTAGGCACTACTACGCCAATAGATGGCGTTACAGTGCCTAGCTGGTGCGAATTCTACGTATTTTGAAATTTTATGTATGATAATGGAAATATTTTTAATAAGTGATGTGTTTGCCTAAAATAAACTGCTATTTCTAATGTGGCCAACTAAATTTCAGATGAGATTTAATTTACAAAATAAGTTTATTTGAATAAATACGAAACGTTGTCGCGCTTGCGAAGTATGCACACACACATTCAAACCCTTATTCGTTGACGAAACTGATTGCTTATTTCTTCGGAACGTGTTTTCAACTTGGATTAGTCTAAGTTGGATGACCGTCTGACGCACATTCATGAGGACCAAGGTTCAAATCTCGTAATATTAAGATATATATTTTTTGCTTTATAAGATTATAAGACTTTTTATTTTTTTATTGATACTTTACCTATAATCACAATTATTCCAGTAATGCCTGTGACCTATCCCACAAATCTTCACAAGCGTACAATTCTACAAAATTGTATAAATTCCCATACAAAATAGTTGTCAACTTTGTAGAATTGTATGCTTGTAAAGTTTTGTGGTATTGGCCCCTGAACTAGCCACCTAGGTTTAATTTTGGTAACCTTATTTATTTACTTAAAAACGTTTTCAGGTGATGTTATGGCATCCAGTTCCGGTATTTTTTGCATGGTCAATGTGGAATAGACCATACTACAAAAACCGGACCTGGATGACCTAATAGGTGTACAATCAGATTGGGACGGAATCTATTCTATGATCTCAGACAAGTTTTCATATATGTATAGTTATATATTTGATATTTCTAGTCACTTTAATTATTAGATTCCTTCCCATTCTAATCACGCGCGGAATACATAGATAAAGAAAACAGATCAATTCATAAATTCAGTGTTTTATTTACATCATTTCATATTATTTTTATTTATTCTTTCTGGTTTTAGTAGGTACTATCTCTGTCAATATACAGTTTTTATAAAATATCACTAGTGTTGGCAACATGTTTTCTATAAAAGTTTCGTCGGTCATTTGTGACACCGGCAGTTGGCCTTGGATCTGAAATGAGAATACTCATTGTTAAAATGGTGTCTGATGATTACTGGAATAAAAAATACAGTTCAGCTTTATCTAGTTAGATGGTGGTGATCCTGACTGCGAAGTTAGGGAGGGAGCCTGGGTTCAAAACAGGTTCAGTGAGTATCTACAATAAGGTTATAGTTTTAAAAGTTGAAGGCCTGGAACTCATCATCCCTCGGGAAACTAACGTTTCCGGTATTTACATTAAAAATATGATATACTTATAATATATATTGCTATTTATCTACATGATAAGTTTCCTGGGTTATTCCAATCCGTGGAGCAGTTGTTTCGAAAACATCAAATGTTTTTATTATAATATAAGCATAGTGAAAATATGTAATAAAAAATCTGTTGAAATAGTGGGAGGAAAGATATTCTACTGAACTTACCTTTTGATTTCTCCGTAATATAGTATAAGTTCTACAAGGCTTCGCTTACGAGTTTTTCCCGAGCCCGAGTATCGGTGTTTTTTATAGCCTTTCCTTGGCGTTTGTGGCTCCATCCTCATGTAAATCACTGTAGATGCCACGCTATAAAATATTTCAAACAATCGTTAGCGTCAATTTGGATTATACAAACCAAAGTAACCAAATGACTGCCGGTGATTTTGAAAGAAAGAGTGACGTTTGAATTTAGTGTTGCCGACGTTGCCGTGCCAAATGAATTATACGTTCGGTTACACGCGACTATCATTTAGTACGCACATTTATTTTAATAACATTAAATGTAAGAAGTCCAACCTATAGTAGCGTAAACGTAACTATGATGTATATATTTTCTATAATAAATGGTCTTCTGATACAAAATATAAAAATCAAGCAAATCGATCGAATACGGAATATCATAAAATAGTACGCGGGTTGGCTATTGGGTGTATATATGACCTATATGGCAACTTTAGCAACGCTTTCCGTTTGATGCAGTTTGATGGAACAAAATAAAATAACAAATTGCACGACATGCGTTCGGTTTGACAGAGCGGCAACGCAGCATTTGTGGTCAACTGGCAACGTTGCTTTTTAACGCACACGCCGAAGATACGATTGATGTATGACACTGTCGCCGCCGACCCACACATTGACAAATTTGTATTAAAATAAAATAGTGTTTTAAGCTATTATTTGACCATTTTTATTACGGAAATACAATTTGCCGCAAATAAATATCAAAATGATTGTGGATGGAAGTGGTTTCATTGTAAAACTATGCTCCATTTACCCATATTTGAATAAATCAATTAGTATGAAAAACGAACCACCTTAATGTAGACGCCGTCTAAAGGCCGTTGGCCGTAAGGTTCAAATATATAAAGCAATTTAAATTCAAATCAAATTATTTTCTGATTGAAACACAACGTCACATTACCAAAATGGGTCTGCAAAATATCCCCAAAAGACAAACGCACGCACAAACATAAAGGAGAGGGTAGTAATGAAATCCGAATTCGATTACCAGGGACTAATGAGCCGGGGGAGGTAAGTAGATTACACTGCACTCCTAAAGTGATTACACGACGTATCCCCAGTTGTGCGATATGTTTATGGAAGAGCGCAGGCGATGGCATGGCCCAGAAAAAAGGGACCTCTGTTCTATATCGACAAACGATTGTTTATTCAAGTAGGCCTAACAACAAGTACTTTTGAATCGTCATACAGTTTTTTTTATATTGTCACAACAAAGTGGCTCCTCTCCACCTCATCGGAAGTGAAAAGTAGAGGCCAAATTGCGGCGGCAACGAACAGGAGTCAGAGTTTGAAAATGTTACAGAAACTAAAATACAAGTACATAAAAATTAATTGGTAAGTATCTTTACCGATTAAATCCATGTCAAGGAATGACACAATTAGTCACACACTACCCTACTTGGCAAGATTTTCTGGCGGCTTTTAGTTACATAACGGTTGACAACCAACCAACCTACAAGAAAGACCATTCAGTCCTTCAGTGCGCTTACAATACTAGAACTTAAGTACCCATGCGAAATTAGATGTTTATATTAGCTCACAAAAAGGTACCTGCTGCGGAGGAGCTATTCTCAAACGCTGGAAGTCTCTACAACACAACACTAATCTGATAAGATTTCCGTAGGTAAGTCTTATAAGCTTTTTAGAAATAGGCCCCTGGTCTCGATATTAGCATAGGTTACGTAACTCTCCCATACTCTTCAGTATACTCGCCAATCCGCTTGCTCAGAGTGGCGATTATGGGCAATTACCTCCTAATGCATACATTACGCATAGTTAATAGGAGAGGCCTACGCCCTGCAGTGGACTGAGGAAGGCTGAAGATGATTTATCTTATGCTAAATTGCCACCATGATTATACAGAGTTCATATTACAATGGTTCGTATGAAACTCCTCGCTCGAGTTTTGTGCATTTGTAATGACGCCGGGGCCCGGCAGGATGGGGCGATGATTTGTGACCCCCAAAGAAATTACGCTCGTGCAGTATTAATATTGCAAACAAATTATTCTGGGATCTATCTGTTTTGGCAAATAAGCTATGTACTATAGGATACTTTCAAGCAGGGATCGGAACCGGTTATTTAGAAAAACCTCGAAATAGCTCAATATTTTAAAATGTTTTACACTCTTTATGTAGTATTCAACATTAACATTAACTATTAACAACATATTTTTGAATTACTCCATTAACCAAAAAAATATAAACCGAAGAACGAAAAAGAACGGAATTCGAACCGTTCTTTTGTATGGAGAAAAAACCGGTATCCGATCCCTGCTTTCAAGTAACTAACTGTTTTCTAATAAGATTCAAGTTTGGTGCTCTGATGGTGCAGAAAAAGAATGGTGGATATTCTTATAAGATTTTTTAACAGGAGAAGACCTGAAATAGTCGTTCGTGGCAGGATAGAAGCCACTCAACACAAACCAGCAAACAGGCAGATGCGGAAACGATGAGATAGCTTATACATTACTCGTTTTTAAGTGTCTGGCCGGATTTCGAACAAAACGAAGAGGGAGGAGCCCTTTGCTCAACAGTGATAATTTAAAGAAAAACCAGGGTTTCTTACCGGTTCCCTTGCCCCGTGCTGGGCGCGACAAACGCAAAATAATTCAAAAATATTGTAGCAGTATGTATTGTTTTGATAGAAACAGGTTTGTTGCGATTCCTCTCCTTTCATTCTCTAAAATTCTTCGCCAAGTACTAGGCGCGCATAAGCACCAAACAGTGTACGGGAACAGACAGAACCGTTTACAACAGAAAACACGACCGCGAAAAACGCAAAATAATAAATAATTATTCAAAAATAACTTGCGTGTTTTCTCGAAACAGGGTTTGTTGATGATTCTCCTTTCATTTTTCAAATTCCTTCACAGAGTACTAGACGCGCATAAGCACCAAACAGTGTATACAGACAACCGTTTACCAAAGCAAACACGGGCGCGCGGCGCGCTCAAAGCGGCGAATCGGCGTTGATTTATCAATCAATTGCGCGCATCGTTAGTGCGCCGCGGGCGCGCCGGCGCCGCCCTTTGTACGCCGGTGCGCCGATGCTGCCAAAAATAAACGCCGACGCTTCACGTGGGCACTAACGCGTAATATTTGAGGGTCATATGCAACCTCTGGATAAGGCTCCATATTCTAGTTGTTTTTTTAAGGCTGTAAGTTCTAAGGAGCTATTATTTAGAATTTTAGATGGAATGAGGCAGTTATTCCCCTGAATTCCTTAGTTTAGCTCCAACTGGCTGCCCCAATATTACAGGATTCTATGTTACATTTTCGGGATAGTTAAATCTGGACTACGTGTCAGTGCAACAATGTTCAAATTTTAAATTGACAAAAGTGCAATAATGGGGCAGCGAAATATAAATCCCGGTGTAATACCTACCATAAGCCTACTTGAAGTAAGCTGCTACCACCTTTGCATTCCCAGAGGTGACATATCTATTCGCGCTGCTGCAACCAGTATTATAGATAGAAAATGCCTATCTATTGTATTCTAGTACTGGTATTAGGGTTCCATCCCCAAAGGGTAAAACGGGCCCCTATTACTAAATCTCTGATATCTGTCTGTCCGCTTGTCACCATAAAGGTGCATTCAGACCAAACGAGCATTCGCTATTCTAACCCCCTACTCTACGAAATTCGTGATTCGTTGATTTCATAGAGTGGGGGATAGAATAGCGAAGGCTCGTTCGGTGTGAATGCACCTTAAGATACTTATATATAAGAATATTTCTTTATTTTGTGGTAGCGACGAGAAGACTTAACTACATAGGTAAGTACAAAAGTAAAAAAAATCATTTACGGCCACATAGACGGTTAGGAATGGGAGTCTTCAATTATACGTTACGTTTCTCTATACACTTCCTTGGACACAGATAAAGTATGGCAGGCTGTTATATTTTGAATAAATTCCAAATTGAAAGACTTAAAGAAAACACTGCCTCGAAATACGAAACACGTAGCCAAAACAGGGAAGGGAATAATCATAATTACGGGAATATCAGTAATTTCTTCAGTTAACATTTACTTGACATAAGATTATATCATACATCATTCATTAGCCACGCGAGTTCTCTTTCAAAATCCGAAGTTATCATAATCAATCTGTTACTTTCCACTACAGAATACACTCTACAGTACGTACAATCAGACCAAAAAGCTATACGAACAAGCCTTGAACTAAGTTCAGAACTATTACAATTAAGTCTTTACAATTCTAAGAATTCTCATTATCTTCAATTGAATTAGATTCTTGGCTTATCAATTGGGATTTCACCACTAGACGAACTTTGTATTGTAATATTTTCTTCGGTTACCGCGAGGGTTACTCATGAAATAAAACTATGAAAACGGATAAACTCGCTAGCAGACCACGAACCCTGTAAAGTGTTCGAAACGTCGGAATGAAGTAAAAGTGAATTAATATACGCGAGTTTATCCGTTTTCATAGTTATTTCATGAATTGTATTGTCTTTTTTTCTGTATTTTAAGGGCTATGCAGTTTATTTTCAATTACTTATATAAATATCGTGAAACTAAGCTAAAAAAACTTTAATGCATTTTTCCCTCAACGCTTCATTTCTATATAAAACGACGTTTTTTTATTTATTTGATAAAATGTTTTTTTTTTAAGTAGTCATCGATACGCACATTTTTATGTAACGTATTGACTTAATAAAGCACAATTGTTTTTGGTATGGATATCGCAACACCTTAAATGCCACAGATAAAATATAGGGAAGATTCCGTGTATTAAGACATACCTGAACAAACTATTGTCATCCTTTACCATCTCAGTATGTATTCCATAAGGAAAAAGAGACAAACAAGGTAGTTCTACTCGGTCGTGAATTATATCACCGACTCCATTTTCTTAATTTTTCTTGAACAATGCTACCAACCTGACTAGATAAAATGTCATTACTATTAGTGTTGTCCAGTCTTCATCGTATGCTTTTATCGGCAATAATAATATTTTTACCAAATTAGGTAGCGATGAACAGTGCGAATAAACCTTATTTCCTACCCAGAATCACGATCTTCTGCGATCCTTAATATGTCATGATTTCTAAATCTACACTTTAGGATAAAAATAAAATCACAAAATTAATGAAATATTTTCTTTAATTAAAATGTCAAATGTCATAAGAAGTGTTCTGTCTAAAACGTATGCCACTAGTTGGCGCCACTTAGCGGTAAGGTCCCGCTAAGAAACACAATTACCTAGCCTCAAAGAACAACTAACTAGAAGAAGGTCATTTTATTTTTTTACATAATTTTATTAACTTGTACAAATCATTTAAACACGAAACTATAGGCGCTCTGAGAATTTAGACAAGTTTCTGGACCTGACGCCTCAGTGCTGCCGCCCTGATGAACGGCATTTCAGAAAACCCTCATTATAACATGTTTTACGGAACTTATCATCCCTTAAAGCATACCTAACAATTTTCGTATGATGGCTTCTTTATAATTAATCAGTCTACACAAGTATCACATGAGTGTCATTATTAAACTAAACTTACTTTACTTTCTGGTTGACATGACATTGGATGATTACCAAATATGGTGGGTACTACGTCAGAATGTAATCACTTATGGGTACGCCCTTGCCTGAAACAACAGCTTAAAAATGTGCGGAGCATATTTTTGAATACTTTTTAGGGCACCAGTCGTCTGCCTTTTTGATATTTTTGACCCATATTAGCCTTTGTTCAGTGTCCTGTGGAAACCTGTTGGAAATTAAAAACATCGATTCATTTTCTGAGTTGGCTATCAATAGATTTATCGATATCACGATCGATCGCTTAAGTACAACACTATGCAATACAAATATTTGAATCCCACTATTTATAATTACATTACGAATGCAAATACGAATGGTTAATTCACAAAGCTACACACATGTATCCGGCAACAAATATTGAATAAGATTTTCAGTTACTTTTACCTTAATAAGGTTCGAAATTTTAAAATTCAAGTCAAAACTAAATTACCGGTGAAACGTAATGTCTTTATTTTGTTCATTCAGGTAACCCTGGCGGTTTTTACACCATGGAACCACACAAGTCATCACTTTTATCACATTCCGTGCACTTATCGAACAGAAATATACATGAAAAGCTTTATTTTAATCACTTTTACTATTTGCGGTTTAGGTGCACTAGTATAGCCAAACAAAGATCGTTGACAGGCATTGCTGGCGTCACCCACAGATATAATAGACTCGGTCTATTAAATTAATAAGTCTATATTAAATGCCAACATATTTTCACATCTTTGACATTTTACTGTCATCTTCCAATATATTTTGTACAGGTATTTTGACCCAACTCTACATGGACGCCATTTAGTAAGAGCAAAAACGCTAGCGCTCATTAACTCTACATTTCTTCAAGACTTCAAGTACAGTTGACCCACAGATAAAATATAGGGAAGATTCCGTGTATTAAGACATACATGAACAAACTATTGTCATCCTTCACCCCATCTCAAGACGTATTCCATAAGGAAAAAGAGACAAATAAAGTAGCTCTACTTGGTCGTGAACTCCATCAACGACTCCATTTTCTTGAACAATGCTACCAACCTGACTAGATAAAATGTCATTACTATTAGTGATGTCCAGTCTTCAATCGTATACTTTTATCGTCAATAATAATATTTTTACCAAATTAGGTAGCGAATACAGTAGGAATAAACCTTATTTCCTACTCAAAATCACGATCTTCTTCGATCGTGATTTCAAAATCTACATTTTAGGATAAAAATAAAATCACAAAGTTAACGAAATATTTTCTTTAATTAAAATGTCATAATGAGGGTTTCCTAAAACGTATGCCACTAGTTGGCGCCACTTAGCCGTAAGGTCCCGCTAAGAAACACAATTATCTAGCCCCAAAGAAAGACTAAGTAAATGTTTTTTTTTTTTTTAAATAAAGTTTAAATTTTTTTATGTATTTTTTTTAACTCATACAAAATATTTAAACCAGAAACTATAAACATAGAATTTAGACAAGTTTCTGGACCTGCTCCCCGCCCTGGTGATTTCAGAAAACTCTCATTATAACATGTTTTATGGACTTATCATTCCTTAAAGCATACCTAACAATTTTGGTATGATGGCTTCTTTATAATTAAATTAATCAGTCTACACAAGTATCACATGAGCGTCATTATTAAACTAAACTTAATTAAGTTTAGTTGACATGACATTGGATGATTACCAAATATGGTGGGTAGTACGTCAGAATGCGCGTATCACTTATGCGCGTACCCTTGCCTGAAACAAAAGCTTAAAATTGTACGGAGCATATTTTTGAATACTCTTTAGGGTACCAGTCGTCTGCCTTTTTGATATTTTTGACCCATAATAGCCTTTGTTCAGTGTCCAGTGGAAACCTGTTGGACATTAAAAACATCGATTCATTTTTGAGTTGACTATCAATACATTTATCGATATCACGATCGGTCTCTTAAGTACCACACTATGCGATACAAATGTTTGAATCCCACTATTTATAATTACATTACGAATGTAAATACAAATGGTTTAATCACAAAACTACACATATGTATCCGACAACAAATATTGAATAAGATTTTCAGTTACTTTTACCTTAATAAGGTTCGAAATCTTAAAATTCAAGTCAAAACTAAATTGCCGGTGAAACGTAATGTCTTTATTTTGTTCATTCAGGTAACCCTGGCGGTTTTTACACCCTGGAACCACAC
>JALPQI010016181.1:0-37202 GCA_025490895.1 Thaumatotibia leucotreta | reverse complement strand
AGGCTCTACCGGTCAACCATTAGGAATTGCTACCAGGGGGCTATATAGAAAAAACCTGTAACTTGTAATACAAGCGGAAGTTATGGAGCCTATTTCTCGAAAGCTTGTACTCGTAACTTGTGATACAAGCGGAAGTCCTTATCTTATTAATGATGTTAAAAAGAGACCTCCTCTTGTATTAGCAGTTACAAGCTTTTGAGAAACGGGCCTCTGATGTAATTCATGGTGTTAAAAAGAGACTACCACTTGTAAAACGAGTTACAAGCTTTTGAGAAACGGGTCTCAGTTTGTGTATGGTAAGCTTTTATTAAATATGAATTGTCAAGAAAGAAAATCATTTACTCGTCGTAGAGATAGGAGACGAAAAGTAAAGGCTGTTTTCTGTTTTTTTTTTTTGTTATTTCAAAGCCCTAGTTCTTTTGTTCTTTCTTTAATAAATAAATATGGAACAATCGTACTGAGGCCCATTTTTTGAAAGATTGTAACTTGTAATACAAGCGGAAGTCCTTATCTAATTAATAGTGTCAAAAAAATTGAGAAATGGGCCCAGAAGTCTACTTTCCCTGGATAGCTCAATAGGCTTATATTGTGGGTATTCAAGCTTATATTATATATCATCATCATCATCATCATCTCAGCCATAAGACGTCCACTGCAGGCAACGTCCAGTACACATAGGCCTCCCCTCTGGACCTCCACAATCCACATGTACCGGTTAGATACGACTGCATCCAGCGTGTCCCGGCGACCTTGTGGGTGGACGTCCTACGCTGCGTTTGCCTAGACGTGGTCTCCACTCGAGAACTTTTCGACCTCATCGACCATCTACATTGCGTGCAATGTGGCCTGCCCTATATTATAGGAAACACCAATTAAAAAAAAAAACTGCTTACGATTTTTGAGTAAATTAAGTACACGATAGTCGTCTTCGGATAACGTCACGATTCGGACGTTACCAATGTTACGTAACATGATAGTTACATAAACGCAACCTTCACCGTCGAACCTTGACTTTGGTCACACTGGTTATGCGTTATGTCGGCCATTGACCGCAACGACGATTGAATGTGTATTCATGAATGCTAATGATTAAAACCGAATACCTAGTACTTATAGTGCTTTACACCGTGGGCTCTTATAACCGGAAAGATTTTAACCACGCATTTTTGATGTAAAAAGAAATAAAATATATATGAATTTTCACATTTATTTTACAATTTTTTTTTACTATTTTTGAATGTAATTAACAGAAAAAGTAAAACTGGCAATTAAAACGAGTGTTAACATTATAGTTTCTAAATGTGGTCAGGAATACACTGTTAAAATCGGTCGGGTTAAAACAGCTCACAGCTCAAGGAAAGGATACAACTAGTTGCCATCAATATAATTGTATATGATACTGATATAACTAAAGTATTTTAAATTTCATACTAAAATATGAACACGGTTTTAAATAAAACAATACTTTTAATCGAGACACCGGCACATTCATATTTTTTTGTCTTATAGGTATCCATTTTTGAAGGTAGGTGTACACGGTTTAATGTATAGAGTGTAACGGAAAATAATATGAAAACTAACAAAAATATAATTATATATAATAAATACTTGAGCAGGCTTTAACAAGATGCAATTCGGCAAACGCATGCGATTAGCAAAATGTATCTAATAATAATAAATGTATGAATATGACAGATTGGAATGAAAAGTCACGCGACGATTTCCATTTTCATATTAATTTATTTTAATATGTTACGGTCACGTGATTTTTCGTACGAATCTGTCAGCTTCGACTTGTTAACTTGTCTTTGTCTCGCTTATCGCATACGACTGGTTAATGGTAGCTTCGTTAGGCCTGCATAAGGCTATAATTTTTGAGTTTCTGAATTTGATTAATAGGGCCTAGAACTTGCTTAATTTTACCTTTTCTCGTAAACGTTTTAACGTTCGTAATGCACTAACGATATATAAGGTCCTAATTTATTAGATGCAGATATTTTTACAGCTGATAGTACTCGGTCTCTGGAGTATATTAAACCGTGAAACATTATAGCTTTTACGATGTTTTTTTGGAGAAAATGGAAAAACAAATTTGCTACGTAAAAACACCCTGTTAATGTGATTATTAAATGAAAACTCTTTGAACAGATTCTAGTACCTCTTTTACGTACCACTTAACTGGAACTGGCCGATAAATTAAATAGTTGCTTGTCAATGTCATGTTATTTTCCGTTAGATTGAGTCGTTTGATGACATGACAGACAGAGTGTTATTGTGACATGTGATAATGCACATGATGATTTTTTCTTGACGAAATTATAATTAATTTTTTTGTTAGGAAAATGAAATCAAAAAATTTACATGAAAAGATTTCTTAATTTATATTTAAAGTTAATTATTTTAATGTAAAGTATCATGTGTTAAAATATCTGCATCTAATAAATTAGGACCTTATATATTGCAATTATCTATGTAAACCTGGTAACTATATTTATAAAACTGACATCACAGCTTCTACGAAATTTCAATATTTTTTTTTTCCTAATATTGTCCCAATGTTTTCATTTTTACCCCTTGTATATATTTTATTTAAGGGATCTCTGAAACCACTCCTACGATTTTGATAAAATATGTCTATGAGTGTTAGGGTGAACAATTGATCTATCATTTTCTTAATTATCAGCGGAAAGATGTCCACTGCTGAATATAAGCCTCCCCGAATGATTGCCACAATGACCGGTCAGCGCCACCCGCATCTAGCGGACTCTGCGATCTTCACCAGGTTATCCGTCCACCTTGTGGAGGGCCTATCCACCCTGCGTCTTCCGGTACGTGGCCGCCACTCGAGGACTTTTCTACACACTTTTTACGTACAATATGTCCCGCCCACTGACACTTCAGTTTAGCGATTCGGAGAGCTATATCGGCTACTTTGGATCCGCTGCCTCATTTCATCGGGCTATGGCTTAGGGTCTCTCCAAACCTATCGACGCTTTCTCATTTTCAAGGCAAATCGCGCCGTATCAACGTTGATCCGTATCGTCCGAGTTGTTTATTTTTCGCTCAGCCATATGACATCCACTGCTGAACATAGGCCTCCCCTCTGGACCTCCACATGTACTGGTTAAATGCGACCTGCATTCAGCGTGTCCCGGCGACCTGCACAAGGTCGTCTGTCCATCTTGTGGGTGGACGTCCTACGCTGTATTTGCCTAGCCGTGGTCTCCACTCGTTCTTATTACGTAGTAATCAATATTTTCATAAATTGATTTAGTCGAACTCACGTTGATTAAGGGGATACTCTTAGTCGTATTCATAGGAAAATTAGTAAGCTGCTCGCAAATTTTTGTATATGTCTCAATTTATTCAACACGAATGAGTTAATATTAGAAACGGCACTAACCAATTACCATAACATTTTGTATATAGGGGTTTTGTAGGGCGAGAAAACTATCCAGTTTGGTCTTATTTGTGCAACAATGCGTTTTCGATTTACCCAGCGAAGCTCAGTCTTCCAAGTAGTATCTGTACTGGGTACTTGGTGTCATTGTCATTAGTCTACTTTTCATTAATATTTATTTTATAATGTCGTCCTTTCATAATATTAATTGAATATTTCGAATGGTGTACGTAAATAAATGTATTCAGCAACCCTACTCATTTATTCAGATAGCTGATTGTTAATAATTAACGATGAATTATTATTCAAGGAGAAATGTGTTGTAATTTGCCTACTAGGCTAATGTAGAAATTTAATATTCGTAAGCAATTGTAAACTATTAACTGTAGTAGGTATGTTTAATAAATATATTAAGGGTGGATATGTTTAAATGTGTGTTAATTATTGACTTGGTTATGGTTATTCCTCATACAGTTGTGTGGATGTATTTAGATGCAGAAAGTAGAAGATACTTACATGATTTTTTTATATGTATATATCGTAGGATGATTTGATACTTCGAATCTTCGCGAAAATCCTAGGGGTTTTGCGAAAACGCGGATAATAGGTTAGGTTAGGTTAGGTTAGGTTAGTTTGCAAAACCCCTAGGATTTTCGCGAATATTCGAAGTATCAAATCATCCTACGACATATATACAATGTACAACGTAAAAGCGGCTACTTTTTACAACTAACTAGGCATTCAATATTTGACTTTCTGAAAACCCTTAATAGTTTGGCGTGTGACGACAATGTCCAAAAGGACATAATTGAAAAATACCCCGGAAGTAAAACTTACGGATGACGGGGACTCACTTAAGGGCACGGGTTATTTTTGTTTAATGCATTGATGTTATGATGTACCTATGTGTTTTAGACGAAAAGATCTTGAATACCACCAAAGCCCACGCACGCAATTGCGATTCTGTTGCAACTATCTAAGTAATGCATAGTATCTGTTGAAAGATTCAAAGACTCAATTGAATGTAACCAGCGCAGTCCATGAAAAAAATGCATTGTCCGTGAATACCAAAAACCGACCATAGACCCTTAAAAACTAAAACAAAACGATTGTAACGCAAGCACTTGCGATACTAAAACAGAAGCGTTTGCTCACCCTGGGCTGAACACTTGTTCGGTGGGCTAAGTACAGATACAGTCACAACCAATCATATGTTACATAGTCGCCATCAAATATGTCGAAGCAGTCAGGGTGCTCACAAATATCTGAGCACGCCTCTATTATCATGGCGTTAGATATTATTGAGCGCCGTGACAGCTCCGATATTTTGACGGCGACTTTACAACGAAGGCCCCAAAAAAATTAGTGACACAATCTTATCTCACTATTAACTAAGGTTGTGTCAGATATTTTTTTCTTCCTTGTGTATGTTATTATTCCTGGAACATAGAAGAAATCGCAAATTATACTGCATTATTGAAAACTATTTCCTATAGTTTGATGGATGAGGATTGAGGACAGTTCCTTACAATTGGCGATATCAATTTTCGGCGTCAATGGTTTGGGTCGGCATTTGTCGTGGGCGCGTGTCATCCAAACATTTTAAAATGTTTGCAGCATTTTATTTTTATCAATATTTCACCAAAATGCAGCGATGTGATGCTTCAATTTTTATTTCCATCCAAGTTTTACACGTATTTATAATCACGTGTAGCGTGGTTGGTGACATTCAGCCGTTTGAAAGCAATGAGTTGAACGTAATAAAAGATTTTGGTTCACTGCATTGAATATTCTCATTTTTAACACTTAAAGAGTAAAAGCTTTTAGGCCTATTACCTATAAATATGATTGTCTTGTCTTAGGTTTATTTTCATGACATCATTGGAAATACTAACGTTATGAGGACCCTATACTTATTGTGCTAGGTACCTACTGCTTCATTTTGGCCAGGGAAGGGCCTTAAATTTGTTTTATAGTATTGACATAATCTGATAACTTGTGGAAAAAGTGGCGAAAATTGTACTAACTTTAAAATTGCATTTATTATGATTTATTGATTATGCGTGTATGTCACATGTTTATGTGACATCCAGCAGGCCTATGTCTAGCTGTAGACTGAGATGAGCTGGTGATGTGATTAGATAATGAACTTTATTTATTGTCTAACAACCTTTATTTCAGTAAACTACTTTATCCTAATTTGTGACAACGCATACTCGTATCTAGCGTTGAAAATTTCCAGATTAAATCCCGTTTCTTTCCAAACAGCTCGTTTTTTTCCTGATTTTTTAGAAAAAAACAATGAAATTTTCCACTTAAATTTTTAACTTTAAACCAATTTAAATTAGGTCTAATTTTCACTTATACCAGGAGAACGCGATGTCACGGAGGAAAAGTCAATTGAAACAGATGGCGAGGAGTGACAGTGACAGTGACATTGATTATTTCTGTAAAAACCCGAAAAAAACGGAAAAAAACGAAGTTTTCATACATTCCCGAAAAAAACATGTTGTTTTTTTCCGACATTTTCAACGCTACTCGTATCCCTTAAACACATCGTTAACACCTTAACCATACAGGCTGCGCATACTTTATGCAGAACGTTACTTCGTAAGGCCGCGGTCGTACTGCACACGCCGCACGCAACCGACAACGTCCCGTCGGACGCAGCGTCTGAATGATGTATGGCGGGGGGACGCCGCACGCAGCGGGCGAAAACGACCACTCCCGAGCATTCCCGAACACACCATTCACCGGCTGCGTGCGATGGGACGTTGTCGGCTGCGTGCGGCGTGTGCAGTACGACCGTGGCCTAAGATGATGTGACATGAATTTACGACATTGCTCGCGTTATCCTAGAGAAGTTGCTAGAATATGTGGAATATTTTGAATGGAATTGGCTCCGATATGTAGACATTACTATACATACACGGTGTTCCTTACTATATTTAGAGTAGGTATTTAATATCACATAAAATCTGGATTCGTTTTGGTTTCAGAGATAATCAAGAAATACGTTTTTTTATCGTACCTAACTCGTCATGAAACTTATTTTTGGTTAAAATGCTACCACGGCGGGTTCTAATATTACCATTAGGCACATTTTGCCTCACAATCAAACAATGAGAAAACACATTTTTAAAGAAATAACCTGTCAGTAAAAAAAACTCATAATTTTTGTTATTATTTGACACTGATAATATAGGACCACACTGAAAAAAAGTAACATTTGGCTTAATAAATTTTAAATGCTCATATACACTAAATATATTTAAATATTAATATTACGTTATTACGTTGTTCGCGAGCAACGTGTATATGAATATTTAAATTATTCGCATTTAACCGATCTGGAGATTGAATCACTGGTATTAAAGTAAAAAGTCAACATGTATTATGGAGAAGCGGACCATTTAATTAAGTGCATAGTTTTCTTGCGGGGCTGAATGGAGTTCATGGATAGCATAGTATGTCACAGGATGGGAGCACAAGGAGGAAAATCCAGGGGCCAGGGAAACGGTTCTTTATTAAAAGTAAAGGCACAATATTAATAATGTGACTTTGAGTATGCTGAAGCCGGAATTGCGTAATAAATAATAAGTACTTTTTAGTACATACGGCAATTACGACGTAGCAGTTTGACGTCTTAGAACACTGAACAATTGAAATAATGTTCACGAGGTATACATGTTGACTCTATGAGATCACGGATTAAGCTGAAGAAATGGCTATAATGGCTAGGGAACGTCAAAGGTTATTCGAAAATGGATTTAAATTTGAAGGTACAAATGGTAGCCAGCCATAGAAAAAGTAGTGAAATTTTTAGTTTAACATATTTACGTTTACGCACCATTACATTGTATCCAATCAAATCAAAAAGCTTATCCTTTCGCGGATGAGGCGTTTTTCTACTTATTGGTTTTTCATATTCTATTTTCAAACCCGAAAAAATGAAAAAAAGAGCCTCGCCGCGAAGAATCTGGCGATTGAGAGCGTGGTGCTCTTTTTCACTCTTCCCTGGCGGGTTAGCATATCTTGTGCTCGACGGAAACTCGCAGCCAATCGTCAATATTCTTGTTCTTTGCCTCTTCCCACTTCATGTAGGGTCGACTCTCCTAATTCTGCATATAATCGTAAAAGACTGGTAGCTGCGAGTTGCTGACAAATACAACGTAGTCTTGCAGATACATAGCACTCTGCGTTCAATAATTATAAGCGCCTATGTCCTGGTACTTCTGATTAACACGCTTAAATTTCGTGTATCACATGCGACGCTACGGCTAGCCTCTATCAAAAAGCAGTAAAGTTCATCACTCATCAGTCAGATTGGGCCGTTAAATAATATTAGAACGTATCACGTGTCATATGCCCAACTGGGTCTGATCTGAAGGTTGTATTATATTATGGTTACGTGCTTTTGCGATTATTTAGCTGATTGTTCAAATACATTATGCCTATTGAATTTGCCTACACGTACGTACGCTGGCGCAATGTGTGCGGAGACAGGGCAGTGATTAATGACTGTTGATGTTTGTGATTGTTAAGTTTCATACGTTTATGAACAATGGCGATTTGAAGCGCTTGAAATTCATTAAGGTCAAAAGGCAGTATAACTATTGAATTTATATATACAAGCTTTATATTATATACAAACTTATCTTACAAAAAATATAATATGATATTGTACCATTTAGTACTCATGTAAGGATAAAATGTTTTTTTTTATATTTTAAATTTTGTATTGGTACATAACTAGTAAAAAATAGAAAATAAGGTATTTTTCTAATAAGGGTTTAATTTTTTTTAAATATTTATTTATGTCAAAAGGAAAACTAAAAGTGTAAAAAATATATCATGCAGGCACAGTGACTAATAAAGTTTTGAAAAACATGTAATTTTCTCTGAAACTAAGTCGAATCCAGAAAAACTTTTCTGACATTTTAGTTTCAAATTGTGGTAAGAAATACACCTATCATATTATGTGACAGTCGCAGTAGTAGTTACTAGGTTTCTATCGATACTTTATCTCAAGCATTACGTATTTTTAGGGGCACAAAGAAACTCACTTACATGAATCCTGAAATCAAAACACTCCAGTTTAGGGCAGTCGTGTAAAAATGAGTAAAATGACTTATTATTTTGTCTTTCAAATCTGAATCGTAAATGCTTAAAATAGTATGTAATAAATATAAAATCCAGATGGAGTAGGTACTACTAAAGTGACATCCCACTTCATAATATAACTACCTATGATCAGTTCAGTTGACGCGTACCTATAGTTTAATTTCCGTCGACTAGAGGTGTACGTGTCGTGAATAATGGAGCTTCTGCCATGCGGAGGTAAGTGATTATATCACATGTTACCGTAAACCTTTACACGACTCGGCATGTATGTAACTCTTGGCTATAATATTGGCTTAATTTGGCACGTGAAAAAGCGGAGTCTTAGGGAGGTATTGATTTTTCCGATTACCTAGCGATTTGCAACTGCTATTAAGTAGCTGATCGTGAACGTTAAACTTATATTCCTTTTATTATGCGTATACTTGCTTGGTATATTTCCTACATCAGTACACTTTTAATCGGGTATAGAGCAGTCGCATTTAGTATAGAGTGCCGAAATGTCTGCACATATTGCGTCACTGTGCTTGATAATTTACCCTAAAAGTATTGATCAAAGAAAAAATTAACTTTATTATAATAATATACTAAGAAATCTGTTGTCTGCTCATACGGTATTTGTTGAAAAACGTAAAAGTACCTATGCAATAATTTATGATAATAATTTCGTCCGAATTGTTAACACCACGAAATTTCTTACAGAATATTATTCAGTCTAATGCTGAATATTTTAACAGACTATTAAATGTAAATTGAATACGCCTGTCTTATTAAATTAATGAAAATAGTTTCAATTAGTATTTATTCGATTATAATTAAGCTTATGGTTTGGTACCTACTTAAAACAAATCACATTTTAGGCACTGCACCAACTTTAATGCTTAAATGGAGGTGATACATATTAATAAACTCTTTCAGCAATTTTTTATTTGATCTAAGTGTCTCTTGTAGTTTTTGTAATAGGATAATTTACTGGACTTGGCTGATTTTCATTTAATTTATTATTTTCTTTATTTTAATTTATAAGAAATTATTTTTCTAGTGTTAATACTATATTTGTGAATAAATAGGTATCAACCAAACGATTTTTAATTTCGGTAGATTTGTGGCCAAAAAACGATTCGGAGGCAGAGTGCCGACCTAAATATGTCCATGTAGGCACCGAGTAACATGAGTCAGAATCGATGGAGTTAAAATATATCATATTGTTGGCAACTATGCCTTCGAGCTTGGCGTCCGATATTGTATACCATCAGATTAAAATACAGGGTGTAATCGTTAAGTGTGGCCAGACTATAATTCCGTAAATATGACAGATATCAGAAAACTTCCAACTAATATCGAAAGTACGTTACCCAACGAGTAAAATTACACTAATGACTTTTTTAAAATAAAATCAGAAATATCTCAAATATTAACTTCAAACCCTTCCATACATTTAGTACGTAACCGTTCATTCAAAGACTAGTTTAATACGAATATTTTTTTATTTAAGAATAAATGTTAGATTAATTACTTCATAAACGGTAGTATTATTATTTTATTACAATGTATTCGTACAAATAACGAATCTCTAACAGTTTTATCTCTTACGACACCCGATTTTCTTTAAGGCTGTAAGTCGTCATACTAATGTATGGGAGCGTTTTAAGTTAGTATTTTTAATATTACTTCATCTATTTAGAAAAAGTTATTAATGTAATTTTACTCGTTGGGTAACGTACTTTCGATATCAGTTGGAAGTCTTCTGATATCTGTTATATTTACGGAATTATGGCCTGGCCACACTTAACGATTACACCCTGTATATCATCAAAAGTCAATTTTTAAAGTCAAACGGCGGGGAACTTCTATACTGCTAACAGTAATAACAGTTTGTTTGGTATAAGAAATTTACTAACTTGATACAATTTTAACAGAATTTTTTTTGTTTGTTTACTCGACATCTCCGAGAATTGTGAACCAATTTAAGCGAAAGGGAATAAGTCTCGTTGGCTCTAAGTCGGGGTCTGATGATGGGACCTTGAAGATAGATATCTATCGAAGATAGAAATCTATTGAATTTTTTTTATTTAGTGTTCATTGTTTTACAAACGTTACTTTTTTACCACAATGTCTCAGTGCAATGTCCATAGCTACAGTGGCTGTAAATGTTAATTATCTGCAATTCTCGATTTCTAGTCCGTGGGCTAGTCGGCCTGAAATTAGAAAACGGTATAATTTGGGGGTACCAAGTGTCCTTTTTACAGTAGTTAGACATATTCATAAGGATGTTAAAAAAGTATGATAGACATGTCAAAGTGGTAGCTAATAGGCATACGGGCTATTTCAAGATTTCCGTTGTATGATAGGTATGTTTAAAATTGGGAGGTACAAATTTTCCTTTTCACGGCTGTTAGGTAAGCTTATAAAAACGTCAAAAATGCAAGATTGTCATTTATAAGTACTACCTAACAAAAATGGGGGCCAATCAAAGATGGTGGATCTCAAGTTTTACAAAATCAAGTATATCTCGAGAACTATTAAATATATCTAATTACTCTCTTGAACAAAATTAAAGGCATATCTGTAAGCTTCATATTTTGCATATGCACCATATTGCTAAAACCAACCAATAATTAATTATGACCAAATTTATGAAAATTTCGTGATTTTGTTTTTTTTTTGTGTCGTGTTTTTACATAGTAGTCATAACGCTACAAAAATTAAATATTTTTTTAAAGATAGTGTATTTAATAAGCATTAATTTGATGTATATAACTTGTTGGCGGTATTAAAAAAAAGACCCATAAAAAATATTTAAATGAATTGTAGTCATAATCCACCGTACGAGTATACTCGTACTTAGTGATTTAAGAGGCGATGGAAGTGCCACTCGTAAATAATAGTGCTTATTTCAAATAACCAAGATTGAAAAATATAAAAAAATTGCCTCTTAAATCACTAAGTATACGGTGGATTATGACTACAATTCATTTAAATATTTTTTATGGGTCTTTTTTTAATACCGCCAACAATTTATATACATCAAATGAAAGCTTAATAAATACACTATCTTTAAAAAAATATTTAATTTTTCTAGCGTCATGACTACTATGTAAAACCACGACACAAAAAAAAATCAAAATCACGAAATTTTCATAAATTTGGTCATAATTAATTATTGGTTGGTTTTAGCAATATGGTGTATATGCAAAATATGAAGCTTACAGATATGCCTTTAACTTTGTTCAAGAGAGTAATTAGATATATTTCATAGTTCTCGAGATATACTTGATTTTGTAAAACTTGAGATCCACCATCTTTGATTGGCCCCCATTTTTGTTAGGTAGCACTTATAAATAGCAAACTTGCATTTTTGACGTTTTTATAAGCTTACCTAACAGCCGTGCAAAGGAAAATTTGTACCTCCTAATTTTAACCATACCTGTCATACAACGGAAATCTTGAAATAGCCCGTATGCCTATTAGCTACCACTTTGAGATGTCTATCATACTTTTTTAACATCCTTATGAATATGTCTAACTACTGTAAAAAGGACACTTGGTACCCCCAAATTATACCGTTTTCTAATTTCAGACCGACTAGCCCACGGACTATTCCGCCACAACAAGTTCATAGTAAAAAATATACATTAAAATTGTTCAAAGGAAACACAAATTAAAGGTAAATGACGTTAGTATTATCGAAATCGCTCGATCGCCGACATAAACATACCATTCCGTGATTACACCATAAATGGTACCTACTATAACTTATCACAACTTTGCACATTTAACTGGTAACACTCTCCGATATGTAGATAAGCCTAAATATTTACACTCGCACAATACCCACATGGGTAACTAATTTATCAAATAATTATAGAATTAAGTACTAATTACACAATTTAACTACCTTTCATTTTCCGCACCATCGCGTTCAAATCAGTTGCTGAATAAAAACCGGCCAAGAGTATGTCGGGCCGTGCTTTATTAGTGTAGGGTTCCGTAGTTATTCAAAAACGGATTGGCTGATTATGTTCGAAATAAATTTTCTTTTGGAGTGGGTAGGTCTCCCTCAAGGTGGACTGATGACCTACCTGGTCTAGAGTCGCAAGGGTCCGCTGGATGCGGGTGGCGCTGGACAGGTCGTTGTAGCAATCTTTGGGGGAGGAATATGTTCAGCGGTGGACATCTTTCGGCTGATTATGGTGAAAAAATCTTTTGTTATACTCAACGAATTGTATTATAGGATTTCAATGAAAAAATAAAAAAATAACATCCCGACTTTACATGTAAGGGTGATTTCTTTATTTAGTTCTACTTCTTTGGAGTAGTAGACGCCTCGCTAGTAGGCTTAGTTTCGTACTTCTACATCGATACCTCTGCCCTGTTTTCTATTCTACTTTTATAGTCAACGTTTCCACCCACAAAAATCCTCGTAAATTACTTCGTATCGATACGATGTTCATTTTCACCGACAACTTTCTAGAAGTCAGTAGCATTACTGCCCGTCAAAGCCTCATGCGATGCCCTGTGTCAGAGACTTCGATGACATATTTTTTAACACTAACCGGCCCGGATACGGACTGGCGTCTAGGGTTAGTCGGATCTTTTGTGGCATTTCGTGGAAGTATTTTGGAGATAATTTGGTCCCTCGAGGCTACTAAGGTCTTAAGGTCGGGCTACTTAACCACCGCACCGCCCGTTACTCAGCGGTGTTGTTTGTTTATCCCTACCTGAGGGACACGCAGGGAAATAAAAGGCAAACTTGCGTGTCGCGAAAAATTCACCCATTATTGCATAACTCTGCTTTTATTCCTCAACTTTCTTCAGCTAGACTTTTATAATAACATCTAACTATAAAAATAAAATGCAATACAACAAAACCAACACAAAACATATAAAGTTATTGACACATTATAAAAATCTGAACTAAATTGCCACCGGCAGAGGAGCGGGCCCAAGTGGTCGATGGTTAGGGCTGCATGCAGATGAACCACCGGACTTTGCGCGCCATGTCCAAGATTATCGCCTTCTGCATCAGGTCCTTGAGCCAACCACCTAGCGAGTGACTCTTAAGGTTTTGGTCGAGACTCTTCGCTATGAGACCGTTCGCAGAAACCGGTACAATGATCGCCGAATCAACCTCATGCTGTCCACATGTCGGTTACCTCGTGAGCCAAGTCTAGGTAGTTATTGGCTGTGTGCTTTTCAGCCTTCACGAGGTTATTTTTGCCATAGGCACGGTGATGTCGATGAGCATTGCCCAGCGTTACGGTCGATCTATCAGCAAGGTATCAGGCTTATTAGCTAAAATAGTCTGTCCGAATCCTGTCCGTGATGACAGATCGATCCCAATACAGCTTGGCACGATCATTTTATTATTATGCATTATTACATTGCCTTTATTTATTTCTTTTCTTAAGTTAGGTTTGTTATAAAATGCCTATAAAAGTAAAATACGTGGGTATTCCCTTTATTATTATGGAAAGATCGTTGTACAATAAAATATTATGGCATTGTTAAAACGTTCGGCAAATCTATTGCCACAACTCGGGTTGCGTATATCACGTCAGCACCTAACAAACCTGGTGATACATGGTGTCGAGGTTTTACCTATGCCAACCTTTGAAACCCATGGCCCGTTGAAAATGTAATAATACTTACGTCACATTGTTACGTGAACCATGTAAATTTCGTGGCCGCAGAGGCTCTGACTCTGTGCTCTAAGTATCACAGTTTAATTAAGCGACGCAAAAGCCGTAGACGCGGTACAAATTACTTGAGGTGTGACATCTTCTGAACACTGAGGAAAAACATGTCTTTGCAATATTTAGCTAATTAATTTATTATGTGTCGGTGAGATGAAGCTATAAATTATTTAGCGGCGTTACGAATATTGGTAATAATGTTATAAAGGTTATTTTAAGAACTGATAATGGATCAATGTTGTAAGATTCTTTATTGAACGGTGCAAGTAAATAACGAGGGTCAAATAAACTACTCTAAATTAAAAGGATCTGTCTTATAAATATAATATGACGTTGTATGTTTTGCAGAGGATTAGAAATAAAATGATAAAACATCACAAACAGAAATTGAGTTTCATTGCGACGTCTACTTTTAACGGAAGATGCAGAATAGTTTAATCTCGGGAGAGACGGAACCTCAACAGGTCGTTTGCAGACTGCATAGTGAATCTTCTATTTACGTTTCTCCGTTGAATGAAAATGAAGCCACATAAATCTATTCCTTTTGTTGCTTTGTGTCTTGCGGGGTAGGACTGGCGACTTGGATTTAGATATGCGTTAGAATTAGAAGTTATAAAAAAATATTAGCCACAATTAGAAATTTGATTACACGGTTTAACTAAAACTGTGCTTTTAGTGTGTGTTCTTCTGACGGTCAAATAAATTATATAACATAAAACAAAAATGTTTCTTAAGCTTATTCTGCTTACCAAAACCTCTTTGGCAGCATAAATGTACTAATTTTTGGCCACCTTGTATAAGTAGGCAAGGTAATTGTTTGTGTACCTATTGTACCAAACTCGTATAGTTGATGTATCTCCAGCGAGTTCGTTACAATTTTGTGGTTTTTATCGTCATTTCAATCCTTATTCGTATTGAGTGCCTACTTATAAAACTGTTACACATAAGGCCGGTAAACAAAATATTGCGTATAGAAACCAAATACCAAATACTTTGTACAAAGTTTGAGTATTCAGTAATTCGATAAATTGTATAAAATAATAAGGCATCATTTATTGACTTACATAATTGTCGGGGGGAGCATGTTTACTGATCCAGTAGAAAGTAGCACTGTTTGAGAGTTATTCCTTAATGTGCACTGAATAATACATAACACCTGAAGCTTTCATTCTTTAATAACTGTCAAAAACAGGTGCTGTGGGACCGTTAGGTGTCTCTCTCAGCTGATGTTTAGAAGAAAAGGATAGATTAATGGACCCATTTCTTTCGTTTTATCGTTTGTATGCTCAGAGAACGTGAGGCGTAGTGTTTGCACGCCCTCGAGTTGTGACGTATGACCATATGCGAGTTTGCTCTTCGAAGGACGAATATCAAAACCTCTCCATTTTTATATCCATGGTGATGTAATAAAATATTAAACACTAAACCAGAATTTTTATGTCGGTTAATTTTCGGAATGCTTAGCCCCTGAAGGTAAACAACACGACACAAATAATAATTAAATGCCCGCTCCATAGAGTTTAGAATAATTCCTTTTATTCTTTTCAGGAACAGTGTACAACAAATTTAAGAAGTTTTCCTCTTTGTGAATTTGCTTAAAAAAGTAATAGAAAGGAATCGCAAAATCCTCACGGGCGCTAAAATTTCGGAACATTTCTCGAGAATCCCAGGGCAGTTGTTTAAATGCTTATGAAAACTCAGCAATAACGTTTTTCTAACCTTAACTTCTTGATTATAAATGGTTACCTAACTTCCTAATGTTATTTGTAGTTATAAATAATAACCAGAGGATACAATTAAAATTAGCAAGAAACAGAGATTCTATAAAATTAACACATTTTGGCGAATCGTTGCTATGATTTGATACTGGCAATGTTGAAAAGTAGGTATATATTTTTTGTCCTTGAAATTTTATTTTTTGATTATTTTTACGTCTAGGTAAAATGCATAGTTAAAATCTCTCGTAATGTTCGCGAGCATCCTGTAGGTATAGAGTTCTGTTTTACAGAGTTAATTTTAAATATTATGCCAAATAGTTACGAAACGTAGGATTTTGTATTATGAACCGATATTTCAAGATAATTTTTAACCTAAATGATTTTTTGAAGATTTACCGTGCATCAATGTAATGCGCTCACTAATTTGACATTAACACATGGGAGAATCGCATAGCTATGGACTGCTATATTGCAAACTGCATTTATTGTAACAACACAAAATAAGTCGGAAATTTACAACAAAATAAAATAATGTACTAGTTTATATCCTCTCAGTAGAAAATTGTGCAAATTAAAAAAAAGGGCATAAAGAGTTGGCTTTCAAAAGAAAATTTGGATTATTATCCTTTTTCTGCTGAGGAGCTGATTGTCCACAGATTATTTCTCCGGCAGTTTGAGGTAATCAAAATACACGTCGTAGATTACCTTACGTCATAGCTGGAAAACGTTTCCATTACTTTACACAATAGAATTCATCAGCTGATTGTTTTGCTAGTTCAAATAGCAAAGAAATTCAACGAACGAATATCGGACCATTTCAATTTAATTGTCAATCTCGTTGGTGCAGATGTGCGCCCTTGACCGGCGGGCAGGGGTGCTACTGCCGTCGTTTACCGACCAATGCTAACCAGTTTCAACGTGAACCGGAGATAACCGACATCTGTCCATAGCTAGAGATCATGTAGCCAGGAGCTGGCATGCTTCTTTGCAAGATGAATACTGGAAAACCTGTCCTGTCCTGTCAGTCGTAGTAATAGTCGTATTGGATTTGGCCTGCGGTGGCCATGTGAAATGCAGTAAATTTTATTAATCTTATGGATTTTTAGGTCAAATGTCCGATATATTGCTATGAATAGCCCAGATAAAAACTAGTTTTTACACGTAGAGTTTTGGAAATTCCCAATGTAGAAAAACGTCATAGCTGGATCGTCGCAGAACGGACATTCTTGTCCATATATTTGTGAAATCAAAAACGTAATCGGTAAACTTTTTTGTGACGGTAAAAATTTTATATACAATGAATGACACTGTGGCTCCTTCAATGCGAATGATTAGTCTGGCTAATGAAATATTGCCCCAACTTTTGGCGGGAAATTCAAAAAATCTAGGGCTGGATGTGCGACCAGCCATAGATTTTTGAATTTCCCGCCAAAAGTTGGGGCAATATTTCATTAGCCAGACTCTAGTCGTGCGATGTATTAAAACAGAAGTGTCGTGACAGTATTTCACGGGCGAGATAGACTACCCGTTACCGTTTATTGATACAGTTAGACAGTGACCGGTTGTCTTTCTTGTGTGCAAAATGCTATTACGTCACTTTTATACTAGGGATGCCAGCCACATTCACAGCGAAATTGCAAAACAATCCGAACTTCAATCCACTCGGTGTTCCTATCAATTACGGTTCACTGGTGAAGGTCGACATGCGTGCAATCGGTTCAATTATTTAAGTTTTGTTGTTTAGTGATCAGTTGATCGAGTTAGCAACTGATCACTAAGTAGTATAATCAAGTTCGTACGTATATATACCTATATTTGAAAGCATTATGATGGCAGGAACCGTAACATGCTTACAAAAGTTTCTTAAGGTAACATGCGAGTATGCTTCCGTATTGATTATAAATAAAAATAATGTAAGTAGGTATACTTACAATTAGTTAAATATTCGTAGGTTACTAGGACTTACAAACATTATATGATAACATTGATAACCGTTTTCATTATTTTGTTAAATAAAGAATATGATAATATTTCTAATATTCAGATACATACGAACCTAATATAATTGGACCGTGAGATTCGTAGGGAGGTTCATAATGAAACGATATATTACGAATCTGCGCGTATTATTTTACCGTCAAAATTTGGATTCCATTTTCATAAAAAATGCTCATATGTTATGAAATAATTTATACGCTAACCATTGTGTATGCGAATATTAGGGTTTATAATACAGCACCAATATAATAATTGAAATTGGCATTAAAAAAAGGCGACGTTTTAAAAAAATGTAGGTGTGTATTTGTTAATGCTCGTAGAAAACATGAATCTGTCGTAAAAGTTGTTTACACAAAATTTTACTTCGTAGCACGATATGACGCACATAGATTTTATTTTCATTATTGGTATGTAATTTTTTTTTCGGAATCGTTCTTAATATACTCGTGGAAAGTAATACACTGGATTGTTTTGCGCGTTAGTCGCACGCAGTCTAGGTAACTTAAGTAGGTATATTTATAAATGTAAAATTAATCCTAGATGATTTCGTTTTTGTCTGAAGTCTGAACTGCAAAGGAGTTAATGATCAAAGTTACCGGGCAAAATTGTTTCTTGCGATATTTCCTCAAAGAAAAGAATCAACAAGCAATATAATTTAATTTTTAAATTATTCATGTTTTTATTACAGTTAAATCTCGTTTTTACATTTTGTTCAACAGAATAATAATATAAGTGTGTTATGTTGATCACATACCTAATCCTAGCTAAATCAGATAAAAGTAGAGGAACATTTAGAACTCGAGAACTCTAGGACGCTGTCATGATCATGAACAACACTAGATGAATAGGAAATTGTTATTTCTGTAAATATAATTATGTTGATAGGTACAACACCTTGATTAAATTGATAGCCCCATCATCCCATCAACCATTTGTGACGTACCTACCTCCCAAATAAACGATGTAGGGTAAGCAGGCCCAACGCGGGTAAGCTAACAACGAACGCAAAAAATCAACGATTTTTATGTATAACGGCATAACATATACAGTCACTTGTTAGAAGATTTATTGAACTTAAGTTTAAAATGTATTTTTTGTAGTTTCTCCGTCAATTTTTTATACAATAGAAGAAAAGCAAAAGGTCTACTAAAACCCGTTTTGCCCAGACATAGGCCTAAAGCGGGTTGGTGCTTTGGGCAAAACGGGTAGGAAAGGGGTAAAGCGGGTAATTTAATAAAAAAAACTAATTATAGTTATATTTAAATCAAATATTTAATAACAAAATTCTTGCATAAGCAATTTAATACAAAAATCGCAACTAAACGGAACATTGTAGTGACACACAAAGAAACGGAGTGCCTCAAACTGAATGTACAACAATTATTGAATCTTTGAAACGTACACAGAAACGTTTTACTTATTTTTATTATACTTTAAGTAGTAGAATTATTATTATAATCACAAAATCAGTCTTAAGACTCCTTACAGTCAATGTAAATGTAGCAACAATAAATGTAAACGATTGATTAATCTTTAAGCTATAAACAACAGGTTTTTTCCTTACCCACTTTGCCCTACCCGCTTTACCTAAAACGACTTATTAAAGTTAACAAAAAATAACCTTGAAACACGAACAGATGCTTGAAAGCATTTGATCATATTTAAACGTTAAATCTATACAGAATCACACAATAAAATTGTTAACTAGTAATCTGCAAAGGTATTTGACTAATCAAACAACAATCACCTTGATTTATTTTAACAAAAACACCACAAAACTTGTATTGCCTCCAGCCACGTGTCCTCGGCATCTCACGGCTCGCTCAATACTAGTTGAAACTCGTCGGCAGCCGCGCTCGTGCGGCGCACGCACACATTTACAATACTGTTTCATAAAACGATGTATAAGCGTCTACCTGCTTTAGGCGGCCTACCCGCTTTTGGCCTGTATACCCTACATACAGGATGTAAAAAAAATTGTACTGATTAATTTACTAGCCTATACATTATACTACATCTACGGTCTAGAAAGCTATGGACGATCCTATAAAACATATCTCAATAATATATACAACCTTCAATTACGTCTATTAAAGACAATTGTACCTATTAAAATTAAATACCTAAACAGGAATAATTACGAAAAATTATTTGACTACTGTAAAGTTCTTACTGTGTTCGAAAAGATAGATTTAGCAATAGTTACACAATATTATAACAATATAACAGAACTAAATAAAAAATCACGCCATAAGCGGTTACGGAACCTTTCTAACCTCCCAACATTTATTGTCCCAAATACCAACAATGTATACGGTAAGAGAATATGGAAATGTTTCCTACCGCATGTCTTGAATAAGTTTCCGGATACATTAGTAAAATCAATCGAGGGTCGAACCATTAGTCAAGCGAGGAACATGATAAAAAAATATATGTTAAAGCAAGCAAATAGGCATTTGCAAAGTGCAAATACAACTGTAAGTACCTAAATTAAGTCCATATAAGCAATGTATAATAAAATAATAATAATTAATTTAAGATGACTCCTTAACTCACAAAATCTTTTTTATTTAAGATTAGCAGTTAAGTACCTAATGAATGATGTAATGATTTTTGTTTTTTATGAAATAAACAGATTAAATTTTAATTTTTAACTAGTAATATATTGACTAGGAAAAAAAATAATAAAAATTGTGAAATTTGTTATTACGTTTTAAAGCAAGTCGGTTGTCTTCCTACGGTATGAAAAAAAAGGAAAGAAATCTTTTTCTCATACTTTTCCTGATCAATACAAATCTGTAGAATTATTGTCGCATACTGTATCGAGGATGCTGGCGGTATTCCCCCGATTCCTCGCTGTTTAGCAATGCTGATACGCTGTTCGAGGAAGTAGCCAGCTCTTTGGTCTTAGTTACGTCACAAGATCCAATCTTAGATATTATATAGATGGTGTTAGTACCTAAACGGTACAAATTGTGCATATAAAAGGTATAATATAAGTAATAAATAATTCTAAAATATACTATCAAATATACATAGATTAGGTTCGTTAGATTTAATCTATCCATATAAATTGCACAGATTCTGAATGTGCTCTTAAACTGATCTCCAATATTTTTGTGACCCTTTATAAACATCAAGGCTCTCAATATATCTGCCACTTACGCACAGCAAAAAGCCCCATGTCTTTATTAGTTCAAGAACGTTTGGTCAGCAGTAAACAGGCGTTATCCCGGGTAAAAGTGTTATTCACTGCGCGCACTTTTGCTGTGCTTACCATGAGATGCCCCGGCGTTATTAACGCGGACCTACTGTCTTTCCATCCCGCTCGTACTCGCGTATGAGTCAGTATTGGTAAAGACTCGAGTTTTTTAAGTCCTATTTTAGAACTCTTCTCATTTTTACGGCACTATCGAGCTTAACAGACTATTGAGTCTTTTAAGTCGTGAGTCGAGCCCTTCTTTTAGGCTTACGTACTGAGTCCTGCATATAAAACTCAAGTCCTAATGTGAAGACTCATTTTTTTAATGTCGGTCCAAAAATTATGAAATTATGCAATGCTATATTATTAAAAATGTTTAAGGTTCAAAATATAAGAAGCTTATTTTTGTTCAATCTTTATTTGAATTCAATATAATAAACCCTGGGTGGTTTCTATCACAACGTTGTATCAATTTCTTATTCAAGCTATATTTTATAGAAAAACCTTAATTTAAAACACAAACCTAGCGAGTCTTCTTGAAGGACTCGAGTCTCTGTAACATTGTAAAATAACTCAAGTTTTGACCACATGACAGTAGTCCTTAAAACTGAGTCGAGGCTTAGAATGAAAGACTCAAACGACTGGAGTCTTTACCAAAACTAGTATGAGTGCGAGTGAGCTGGATAAAAAGTAAATCCGCTTTAATAACGCGGCAGCAACTCATGGTAGGGCTACTGCTCGTTGGCCCAAAGTCCCGGACAAATGAAGACGAACGAGCCCCGAGTTATCGCGGGGTTGCTCTAATTATGTAGAGATTATATTGCGCAGCCATAATTTGGCTATTATATTAATATTAATAAAGATAACATAAATATCTTATACAATCTAAGGTGTGAAATCGAATTGGAGATCAAAAATGTAAACAAATGGGATACCACCACAAAAAAATAATCACGAGAGGGGGGTAAACTAAAATCATTCAAATACTTATAAAAAATGCGTATTTACCACTGACGATACGCAGATTTTTTAAATATTTTACAAAGTTTTAATACAAAACATTAAGCGAAATATTTAATTTTTTTAATGATATATTTCGCTACTTTTAATAAAATATAAGGTGCTTAATTTATACTACCGGCAATGATAAGAAATCTTAAACATTTGGTTCGCAGTTATAACAATAACTAGTTTATTCGTAATTTGATACGGTAATCACACTAAGAACCATTTAAGAGGGTTCGCATTTATAACTATGTACTTCAAAAATCAAAACAAGAGGGTGCATCAAATTACTGTTTTATGAATTTTTACTCCCAAAATTTAGCATTACAAAGTATACAGATTTTAGTATTTTTACCTACAAATTAATCATTTTCATATTTTAATCGAAATAGATTCGATCGTAACTAAGATGAAGACTGGAATTCGTTCCCCGACTATCCTAAAGATTAAAGTAACACGACATTCGTTTTCAATCATTGATTATGTTGATTATTTACATCATTCTAGCAAAATTTCTAGGTTTTATTTTTGTAATCAGGAACCGTCGACACTCAGATGTATGTTTTTTATTGTCATATCCAAAAATATGTTAACGATTGTGATACTTTGTGTATCGAACATACTTTGACTTTCGCGTATCTACATCTACACATAAAACATTGTCTTAGGTTTAGTACCTGTTAAGGATAGTTGTAAGTGAAGTGTTAAATAAAATAAAATAAAAAACCAATCTCAAAATGCGACGTTAATTTACAAAAGTGTTAAAAACTACATTCGATATAAAACGTTTTAATACTCCTGGAATGTCACTTTAACATTGACTTTGTAATGTCATGTCATTGTCATAGATTGTTTACATTTTTGATCTCGAATTCCATTTCAGAGCTTAGTTGTACGTCCTGGGGCCGATTTCTCAAAAGCTTGTAACTTGTAATACAAGTGGAAGTCTCTTTTTGACACTATTAGTTTACTCGATACGCAAAGTATGCCCTTTCACTGGCTCCCATACATGAGTAGCCCTACCATGAGATTCCGCTACGTTATTAATGCGCGTTTATTTTCTATCCGGCTCGCTCATGCCAATACGCGAGTACGAGCGGGATGGATAGAAAGTAAACGCGCGTTAAAAACGTAGCGGCATTTCATGGTAGGGCTACAGTAATCGTACCATGACTTGGAGAGTAAAGGATGCGTTACGTTTTACTCAATACCAAATCGCTACCCCAATATTACACGGTTCTATGTTACATTTTCGAGGTAATTGAATTTGAACTAAATGTCAATATGACAATGTTCAAATTTCTAGTTGATGAAAGTGCAACATAGAACCTTGTAATATTGGGGCGGCGAAATGCATTCTATCGCGCTCGCACTGAATAAGTGCGCGTGCGATAGAATGCTTTACGTATCGAGTAAAACATAACGTAACCATTACTTGACAAAGATGGTTTTCACTTCCGATCAGGTGGAGGCTCCACTCCTCTTTGTTGTGCCAATATAAAAAAATGCTTGATAGACTGCTTTACGTATCGAGTATAACGCAAAATTACTTGCCAACACATGTTACGGCACTGAAAGACGTATAGAATATAGGTACTTGTTATCTTGAAATTGTTTCCCTAAGGGAATGGAAGATTGCATATTAGTGTATTTAATGAGTTCCTCGTGGACGAAGTAAAGGGCCGTAGCTAATACAGTCAGCGTCTAATATTTTGTAACATTCGAAGTGGCCCAATAATTCGGTAGATACACTGTTTACTTGGGCTGCTAACAACTAGGTATTTAATATTAATGATGTTTGATTTGCATGTTGTTTGATGTTGTACCTATCTTACAATAAATATATAAGCATTATACAGTCAGTTTCAAAACTGTCGTGAAGACAAAGTACCTGCTTACATTAAAATTAAAATAAGTTACAGCACGTGTAACAAATATAAATTCACACTGAAAAAGTAAAAAAAATGTTTATTTTTGTATTATTATAATATTTTCTATATTGTAATATTTTCCCTAGGTTACCATCACAGTTTCTACTTAGGTACATACATTTCGTATAAGTACATATTTTATGCCTTCAATTGAGTAGGGTCTGGAACAAGAATAATTTATTTAAAAACTTCACGCTCGAAAACAATTCATTTTGTCACATAGTTATCTTAAAATAATCTTTTCAACTTTTTATTTACCAACCAATGTTTAAATTGTTACATTCAAAATCTAAATTGGATTTTACATTCATAATTTTTTCCTTAACATGAGATGTTCCCCCAAAAAAAACAAAACATCATATCTTTTTCCAAAATAGTCTTAATCTCTATTTATAAAAAACTATAACAAGGATACATTTTTATATTAACAAACAGTTATTATTATACGTATATGGTCTTTGACTGCGAAGCGACATATAATTAGAATAATTGTGTAAAATATTAGCATGATTATCTCTCGTGTTCAGGGTGTTAAAGGTTACGTATGGGCCATCAGTCGGCAGTCCTTACAGGCGAGTGTCAGCCGCGATAAGAGTGGAGACACTTTATATATTATCAGCATGCGTACGCATTTTGTCAATTGAAATCGGTCGTTTAGTATTATGGTGAATCAGATTTTTTCTGTCTGTTATTGCCATGGTTACGATCACCTGAGTCACGCTGGTTTTATGTAAGATACTACTTAAACTATAGCAATATGCATTTTTCCGATATTGGATGCCCGTCTGTAATGGGCCACCTACAAACGTGGACAACATGCATGTCTGCCTACTTAATTTAAGTTGCATCATTTTTGCAAAAACTAGCGTGGCTCGAACTTATACAAAATGGACATTTTCAACAGACAAAATGCGTATGCATGCTGATATGTGTCTTCACCCTCAGGGTACATGGAGATCGCCTTCACCCAAGACAGCACATGGATTCATGGACTTCAGTTTCTTATCGAACAGGAATTACTTATTGACACTAGGTATAAAATATTATTCAAATAAGGATTACCATAATGGTGTATTTTAGTCATTTTAAATGTTCCCTTCGTCTAATGACGAAGGATATATGTTGATGGATTGATATCCGTCATCATAAGAACGTATTAAAGGTCTCCAAGGACGCGAGAATACTGGTATACAGGGTGTAAATCGAATAAGGGAGAATCTTTTAAAGGTAGTTGGTACATGTAGGACAAGTACATACATGTTCAACTTTTTCCATTGTACTAGGTATTTAGATTTATGCCGCGGGAGTAATTCCAAATGCGGATAACATAACTACTACACTAAGTGAACACTACTGCTCTAAGGGGTTGAAATGGGATTCAATTGTATGACGAAACAAGATTTGTTGGACTATTTTGTCCGAAACTTTGCAAAAGTATTGTTCAATCATGTTTGTGTACCGCATTGTGTGCAATTCATATATCCGAGATTAAAATGTGTACTTTTGTATGGCACATTCTCTCTATTTATGTTAATTACCGGAATATTGTGCCTACCTACACAAACGAATACCTAAAGCTCGATTTTACTAAACTTTTATTCGAAGAATAACTCTTACTCTCGAATAGTAATGTCAAAACTCCATAGTATGACACTAGTATCTGAGGATAAGCGCTATTTTATAAATAAAAGTTTGGTGAAATCGAGCCTGAGCTGTGTGGAAATATTTTTCAATACTGCGAAGGTTATTTAAAAAATAAAATAGGGAAGTACACATACATGTAGGCGGCACTGGCAGCCATATCACTAACTTCTCGTTACCTTCCTTCAGCAAAAAGGAGATGTTTATGCGGTATGGTAGGAAAATGATATTGTATAAAACCTGACGGTATTTTCCTTTATTACAGTACCGTCAACACAACCGCATTAAGAGGAAATGGGAGCTGCCTTTTTGCATACAAACTTAAAATATTCCCTTGTGTCCCATTCCATTCCATATCAGCAAACTTTTTTACAATAAAATGTACTTTTGCCATGCCCATGGCGGTATGTTTTGCTTGTTTTGATATTCTTATTATTATCAAAACTAGAAGCCTACAAAGACTACAAAAATAGACAATTATTAAATGAGCTTTCCTACACCAGTAAAACAAATATCTCAAATATAAATAAAAAAAAGAAAACATACTAACATAGACTTATTCCTTTTGAAATTATTTTTAAAATACATGTAATTAGAGGTATATTTTTGGAGGAGGAAATAGGGGACTACCAAACCCAGTTTTCGCCAATTTTACGTAGTAAGCGATTGCGATAGTTTGTTGAAATATCTATTTTTTGAAATGATTCTAACTCCTATTGCCTTTTAAGTAAGAATGTATTTGATAGAATTGATTCAAATAACGACTCCGTGTTCACTTATATTCGTCGAACTGTCACACTGTAGACGAGTAGGTAATCTTCACGAACTCGACATTACATTATAGGGCCCCATTTCCTTTCGACGGAAACCGTCCGGAATTGCTCACGGTATGCAGTCTCGAAAGAAAATCTATTTTCTTTTCAACAGTTTTCACATACCTCCATGTCTCGTAATCGTGATCGCTTTTCATCTTCGTTTTATACGTTCAATAATAACGAGCTGTAGCCGTACCATGAGTTAGCAAGTATCGGTTACGTTGGTTTTACTCGATACGTAAAGCAGTCGGTCCATCGCGCTCGCTCCAAAAAATTGGTGCGAACGCGATGAATGTTTTCGCGTTAAGTAAAACCTAAAGTAACCGTTATTTGCCAACTCATGGTAGGTACACTGAGCTGAATATCCTCATTCTTTAGGTTCGAAGTAGCGCCTGCAGGTCGTTTGATAGCAATAACATCGTTAAAGGTTGTAATATGTTTCGGTCGCACAGCCCTCGAGCCTCGGTGAGGATATATTGCTGTTTATTGAAGTAGGGGATATATTTTACTGCTCTAGTTCATTTTCGTCGGTTTATTTTTCTTCAAATAGTGTTGGGATAATCGGTTGCTATTGATGGGTGTTTTAATACTATAGTACTCAAAAAAAATCTAGGTATTGTTTGTTTGTTGTAAACCTAGGATTACCCCTCATTCGATCAATTTCAAATTTCACCACAGCGACCACGGAACTATTAATTCACATCATCAGCCTATCATAGTCCACTGCGGGACGTAGGCCTCTCCTATTAACTATGCGTATAGACAGATGCATTAGGAGGTAAATGCCCATAATCGCCACGCTGGGCAAGCGGATTGGCGACCGAAGTAATGTGTCCACTACGATGACGCTGCTGCTCATCATCAATCTTTTATCAAATAATGCTACTACTTATGATTTGTGCAATAAAGTGTTTACTACTACTACTACTACTTACTTCAATCCCTTAGTCGACTCTTACGATACCCGCAGGAGGAATTGGGGTGGTGACAAATGTATTCTTGCTGCCATAGTTAATAGAAGAGGCCTCCGTCCAGCAGTGGACTATCATAGGCTGATGATGATACCTGTTTTTGAGTATGGAAAGTGCATACATTATATGTAATAAACCATTTTTTTTTGTCTCAATCTACCAAGCGAATGGCATTTTGGCTACACACTATGTTATTCATTTTCGTACTGGTCCTGAATTCAAGACCTACAATGATCTAGATCTACATAAATAGGAGACCGATAGAAATTAATATATAGGAACGAACCAAGGGAGTTCCCAGTAGCCCCACTGAAATTTCAAACGCCAGTCTAACATTAAAAATTGTGTGAATTACTCTAAATCACTTTAAGGTCTTTACGACTTCTGTTAATAGGTACTTCTGCTGCGGTTATTCGTAAAATATTCACTGGAATCATTCAAGATGTATTTAAAAGAGCACAGGTGCAAACTTATAATGTGTTTACTCTTAACTTTATCGGAAACAATAGACTAGGTATATCCCAGATTGATAGAGCCAAATTCAGGATAGGGTAGAAAGTAGGTATATTGTTTGGTCATAATGTGAGTAAGTCTACGACGCAGCTGGCACAATTTTTTTTGCTTGAAAAATGTGGTTTTATGCTATCCTATGGTATCTAAACAACATACCAAAAATGCAGCGATACTACTTGATTTGCGAGTTTAGGTTTGACCGTGCTTTAAAGTAAGTGTGAGAAACTGAGAAATGGAACGTTCCCCTGTAATGCGGCCGACGCCGATTGTCAAGTGTTGATTGGCAGAACAAAAATATGCTAAAAAACGAAGCATGTATCTCGTATCGATAAACCAATTATTTAATTTCTGAGATTTTATTTGATGTAATTAAAATATAACAGTACCCACTAACAATTATCATTAATATGCATTGTCTTTTTGGCTACCAATTTTAAATATTAAATTGTGATCATTAATAGGCAATCCTTCATATCTTTATCATTTAATGTGATTATATCATAGAATCTATTTTTTTTTGTTACAGTATATCGGGACTATGGATGTACCTCGGCCGTCAAGCCGCGTGGAGATCGTCGCAGCCATGCGTCGTGTACGCGTAAGTATTCAATTCATCATGTTTTAGCATTAGCAAATGTTAACTATGTGATCACCACCAAGTTGTAAATAATTGAAAGGAAAATGTACACGATTTGGCGGCGAACCACCTGTTACACGGCTATACAATGTAGTCTAACTAATACCTACGGGCTTTAAATTGGACTCCCATGAGTCCCATGTACCAACAAACCGCTACGCCTCATATAGCACGGGTGTATTGAGACTGGGTTTTACGCGTGTGGTAGACTAGTCTCTCTAACTGTAGGTACTCGATTTCATAAAAGGAGACAAGAAACATTTTTGCTACCACCATTAGTTACATGTTCATGTTGACAACTGAATCAAATGAACGGGATTTGCAGGCGAGCTATTCACAACATAGCAAACGGCTATGTTTTGGATAAGTATAACAAATTCGTTAAAGATGACTGAAGACGACACGAACTGAAAGTTGCATCGGATACGAGAAGATTATTCTGTAATATCTCAATAATAGGCATAAAAAGTTATTATTAAACGAAAGTCACGAAAATGATGACGTTCAGTAACGCCACTATACGTGAGTTGAGTAATCGTAAGGTAAGTTAATAGTTTCAATAAAGTCGTTTATGGTAGCGTAAATTGATATCGAATAATGTTCTTCGGAAATAACGAAGAAAGAGACCGCCGCAACTTAGGATAAAATTAAATACCTGTGTACGCTACAAATACCTTTATGGCATTAGTGCTGTGAAAAACGCTAGTTTTGAGGTTTAAAGTTTCGATCCTTAAATATTCTCGAGGTTTACCTAACCAAATGCTCCAAATACGGCTTCCATACGCATAAAGTATTAAATTCTCTAACATGTCGATTATTGAAAAAGATAGGAGTTTTAAATATTCAAAACTTTTAAGCCTCGAAATGAGAGTCACCGACAACTTTTACTTATTATGATAACTTTTATAATTGTAGCCGCTAGTGTAAATTTTATTCATAGTCATCGAGAAATCGTTTGCACATCAACACGTTGCAAGATTGCGCTTTTTGTATTTAGTATTTAGGTTATGGGTGCTTAGACTGCCAATCGCTAACGCTTACATGTCAATCGCAAACGAAAGGCAGCTAACTGTCTTTGTCGCACTAATATGAAAGAGTGACAGAGAGGGAAAACTACGTTACGCTACTAAGCGTTAGCGATTGGCAACTTGGCTAAGCATACTGTTCGGAAAGTGAGGACACGTGAGACATATGGACGTGCCTTGCTGCCAGACTATTTTCCTTGGACTCTATAACCACTCCGCTCCCCGCTTGTGCCTACGTTTGAGAATATTGAATTCCCTCACGAACCGTTCAAGCTCGAGTTCCAGGCTTCCAGCCGCCAGTAGATTAACTATGATTTGAGGCATTCCTAGCTGTTATTGCCCTAACATGTGTCGATGGCTGATACTGTTTCAGTTTAGATTGGTTTTTAAGGTTGCTGGAATAATAAAAGTTTTATCTCCAGGACTGTATTAATAAATTAAATAGTAATTAATAAATTTATTGATTTCTTGCAACCCTGGTGATACAGATGTTACATTGTCTTTCTTTTTTTGTATGCAGTTTTCTAAATTATGGAACTGTCGTCAATGTATCTGGTCATTCTTCCCGTGTTCCTTAAGATATCCTCGACTTATGCCAATATCCTTACCAGTAGGTAGTTTTGTTTGTGTAGTTTTGGCGCTGATTTCGCTTCATATATATAGACACTAAGACACTAAGATTTGTATAGGATTAAAAACTTGATAAAGACCCATAGAAAATTCACATAATATGTGACATAATTCCCTTCACAGAGTATTACTGCGCCCAAGACAGGGATAATATTTAAAAAAAACATGGAGATTCACCAGAAATATTGGTCACTTCTCCAGAACAACAAATCGTGCAGTAGGAAAATAAAAAAAAAACATTTTTCTATTTTTACATGCTCTTCTGTAAAAATAGATTTGGAAGGGGTTCGCGGGAACTTATATTGTGAATACTGATATTTTGCAGTAGAAACAAAAAAAATACCATAGTTAGCTATTTTAAGACCTCCTAGATAATTACAAAAATCAGTAACTATAAATTTTTAAACTATTATTGACCCAATTTTTTCTTTTAAATTTGCCAGTTTTTTTTTCGGTACACCCTTTACATACAAATGAAAGGATCTTTCGAAAACTATTCGACGTCCTTAACTATAATGGTAAATTGTCCATAAATTATTAATGCGTGTTAATTTTGTTGGTACAAATAAAATCCATTCTCGTGAAACATTTACAAGATAATTACGGTAGATTCAGTAGCTTAAAGTAATGAAACAATTTTGCCTGTTTTGTGTTATTATACCTCTTTTATCCATATAAACAAAACATTCAGTTCAAACTCTCTAACCCAAAATCATCCAGCACTTTTTGCGTACGTTTACCGGAAGTTTTTCCTTACCTACTCGCTCAGTTGACACTGGAATACTATGGTTATTTGAGACGCTTCACGTTCAAAGTACTTTGTAAAGGTTTTAACAAGAAAGTAATTTGTATGCCTACCCAATTAACGATCGGGCTCAATATCTCTGTTTATTGTTATTGGTTTGCTTCGTCTGCAATCTTCCCTTAGCCTACCCGGCTTTCATAGCCGGCACTAAAGTACGAAATATCCATTGATCAATTCGGAGGAATTTGCTGATTGCGCTGAGAGTTTATTTTTTTGTTATTTTTCCAGTAAGTACAAATTCATATCTGTACTCTACAAAATATTGTAAATATAATTCAATCAATCGATCAAACTATTATTCAAGTAAACCTATTAATAAGCATTTATGAATCTTCTGACACGATAGCAAGGGAAAAAATAGTATGAATTGGGTATTGAATAAGGATAGTCACGTGACAATACGTAATGCAATATGTAATTGCTTATATTTTTACCACAAACTGCGAGAAATGCTATAATTTGAACACCGTATTAAATTGGAATACAAAGTAAGTAAATGTAAGACAATCTCATTTACAGGGTTATATAACCTTTGGGAAATTTCAAAAAATATGATGTTTAAGAAAAGTTGAGTTACACATTTAAAGCTATTTTGTCTATTTTACTATAAAATTTGGAATTTGTACTTAAAATTGACTAATACTTAATGCTTACTAGCCAATGTCGTTATTCAATATTTTATGTGAATTTGGTTTTGATCATTTTACGTCATAACATTGTTTCGTATGCGTGTTACCCAATAAAAAGAACAAATTTATTTTAGCTTCATAAGATACGATTTTTGTTTTTTATTTTGCAACAAAATCTAAGCAAGATTGATAGGAGGACCGTATAAGCTCGGAAAACATCATAAATCATTTAAATCGCCCCAGTGGATCGCAGTAATCGAGGAAAATGACGCGCAGGTGGAGAATACAACAATTTTGGCTTCAAATACGTAGAGTGTTGTTTTCTGGCCAATCATTAAACACACCGGACGCTTCATACTCATCGGGGTTACATTGTCGCGTGAATGCTACGGACTCATTTAATTTACATTAAAGCTTTGAAAGTATTATTCCGCGAATACTTTAGCATATTGCATAACCAATGGCCAATTTACATCTTTGGACACATTTACAGGGACACCTGAAAGACGAGATTAGAAATCACCTCTTTGGACTGTATAATTGATTGAAATGTTAATGCAATCAAAATATATTGATTCGATCCGTAAAGTAGAAATATTCTTTTTGTTGGTACTAAAATATTGCTTTCTTGCACCGAAAGCAAAAAATATTTATGTTTCTTACTTACTTACCTACACTACCTATAACTGGGAGTTTCTGGCTCGATGGAGCAACATATCATATACTAGTAATTCGCCCCGGGTTTACACAGGTACAATATTATACACGCTGTTACGCGAGCATTGCGAAAGATTTTAACTATGCATTCTAGACATCAAAATAAACAAAAAATATTATGAGACCTAATGTCAATTCCACAAAAAAAAAAAATTTTTTTTTTCTTTTTTTTTAGGCCGATTTGAATACTTTTTAACATTTCCAGTACTTTTTATCATAACAACAATTTGTTTAAATTATTTATTTCAATTGTTTTTTTAGGTAGATAGAGGTTATTTCGTCAAGTCTATTCGTATTTTTTGATTGTCAGGCAAAAGGTGTGGTAATATTAGAACACATTGTGGTATACGTAGCATTGTAATCCAAAAGAAGTTAAATGACGAGTTACGTCGAAAAACTTATTTCGAAAAAAGGTTGAGTATCTCTGAAACCAAGCCAAATTCAGGAAATTTTATATAACATTAAAGACTCTAAATATGGCCAGGAATCCAGCATGTAAATCTTTCGGAATGCTGACGTAACACCGACTTTTGAATCACTCTTTGAATTAAAAAAAAATCATCAAAATCCGTTGCGTAGTTTCCATGATTTAAACATAGGTACATAGAAAGCGACTTCGTTTTATACTACTTTGGGTCGATTTCACCAAACTTGTACTCGACGAATAACGTTTACTCTCGGATAGAAATGTTAAAACTCCATAGTAATTTATCACTAGTATCTGGAGTAAACGTTACTCTTCGAATAAAAGTTTGATGAATTATGATAATTGTGTGTTAATCGGAAAACACAACGTAAACGGCGTAACGTTGTCACGATTTAACACGCAAAACAACTGCAGTACGTAGCCAAGATCATTCTGCAATCGTATACGGTAAGTGATAAGTAATAAATGTATAAGAATGACAGGTTCGAGCGAAAAGTCACGTGATCATTTACATACATTATTATAGTCACGTGACTTATCGCTTATCGTGTACGATTACGGAATGGCATCTTGGCTAGGCCTGCTGATCGCTTTTTGGACCTACGGATTTTGATGAGGTTTTTTTAAATACAAAGAGTGATTCAAAAGGAAGGGCTTAATATTGTACCTGTGCAAACGCGGCAAATGACAGCAATTTGCGGCTCACTCTTGTGATCTTACCAAAAGAGCTCTAAAGTAACATGTTCAACGTCTTAGTCCACATTCGTTCTACTACGGCCGTGGACTAAGATGTTGAATTTTTATTGTTTACCCTTTCTTCAGTCAGCAAAAAACGGGCTTCCACTTTAATACTGTTTTTTTTATTATTACTGCTTGTTTTAATACTGTTTTTCAATATTATGCCTAAATGAAATACCTTTATATAAAACAAAACTGAAATGTTGTAATTATCTTCGAAGAAAAATACTTAATTAGGTAACTTGCTTGTATATTCACTTGCACAATTCATTCTTAGACCGCTAAGACGAGGTTATTAAGCATTCAGTATTGTCAAAAATGTATGAATATAACCAGTTAACCGTGTGTTAGTTGACTAACTCGAATGTGCAAGGGGCCTTAGACAAAGAAAGTAGAATTTCGTAGCATACACGGTTTAATTTGTAAAATTGTTTTTCGTTGCTGTATATTGTGATTTTTGTGTATGTGTATGTTACGAATGAAGTTATTTCTATTTACTATTTCCAAATTATAAAGGCATCTATTTTTGTTTTGTTTCAGTACGAATTTAAAGCTAAGGGTGTGAAGAAGCGCAAAGTGACCATCGAGGTATCGACCGACGGCGTGAGGGTGTCGACACGGAAAAAGCCCAAACCTAAAAAAGTAAGAAACAAAGTAAATACTTACTTGCATTTCAAAACATTTATTTTTGAAATCATTGTTAATAACTTTTAAAGCAATTTCGGTGAAGCGTAGATTTGACAGTTTCTTTGAATATGATTAATTGAAGTAATTTTTACTGTTATTACAAAAAAAACAGGTAATAAATATTATTACATAATATTCTAGCTAGAACTGTGAATGTAATATCATACATATTCTGGAAATTGAATTTCGACTACCTTTTATTTTATGTAGGCATAATAAAATAAAAGGTAGTCGAAATTCAATTTCCAGAATATGGCTGTACCTATTACTGGTCTTTGTCTGTTTTCCCCAAATATAGAATACAAAATAAAATATGCCTTTGATGCAACAAAGCTGCACCGAAAATGCTGTAAAATGTACGATGTCTAATAATAGTATAGTCTAATCTATGATTTATTAGGATATAAAGGCCTATTATTCAGCAGTGAGGCGGATGATGTGTGTATATATTATTATATGTGAACCATATTTTTTATGATAGGCATCGTTCCCAAGATCCCTTTGGTACGAAGTGTGTCCGTGTGGCACCACCAATAACATAAGATAAGATAACGGCATCGTGTAGTATTATAAGTACAATTAACCAAATGGTACTAAGTATTTTCAGTGACTTAATTCATTCTTATTGTTCGTGAACAGGGCTGACGTAGCTACGTAGGCATGTTTGTACTCGTAATATTAATTTCACTGCAAGCTTTTAAATAAAATGAAATACGTCGGTATTTTTAATAATATTTAGTTACTTCTCTCCCGTTTCTACTCCAACTATTTAATATGCGAAGTAATAGCGAGCATTGTGAAAGGTTTTAATAGTTATAGGTACTCTGGTAATTATGATGAAGTGTTATATGGAATTGTAGATCTAGATGCTAAATTAATAATAACAAATAAATATATCCAATTAAATCTGAAACCCGTATCGATGCATGGTAAAGTCAAAGCAAAATGAGATGTATGCAATTGAGAGACATGATGTACATATTTATGAGAGGATTCTTTCGATACTATAATTTTTTTGCACTAGACTGTACCAAAAACTTTTACTGGCACACTTTATTTTAAATTTGGTACCTAATTTTTTGACGGCAATAATACATGATTAAAATAAAATACTTTGCACTATACGCAAACACCTTGAACTGAGCATTTCTAAGATAATGTTTTATCGCTGAATAGAGTGACAATAAAATAATTAATGTTCACTGTAATAAATAGTTAATAATAAACTGTAAAATATGTATTTCTGAAGTAGGTAAATAGTCATTTTTTTCATGTACCCTTTCAGTGTCTATCATTGTACATCAGTGTAGGCGAATCCATTCATACCGGCATGACTAATTTCAGCAAATTGGGCATTTTATACTACAGCTCCAAAGAAAAGGAAGGTAAATTAGCTTCGGCTTGTTCATGTCCGGTAATCTAAGAAATTGGTCCATTACTTTTGGACCTCAACGTCCTAATGATGGAGCCGCGTTTCATCCCGCCAAGTGAACATTTTATGACCCACTAATATATGAAATAACCTATCTTGTTACTTGGATGTTTGGCGCAAGAGAAGAGGATGAACTTTTCTGCTCTTCTAGTCCGAGCCCACAATAAACAATTTTCCTTACAAATACCACTGTAAGAAATATCACAGTGTTAAGATGCTTTTTTGTCTTTTAAAGCATTTGTTGTGATTTTGAAATATTGAGTATAAAATACCTAGCGAATCCATTCAATAATACCCAAAGTTAAGTAAGATTTTTTTAAATTGAAATTGGTATCTATGTATAAACACATTTTAGGGCTGATATTACTTTGCTTACTTTGCTGATATAACTTTCTTTATCCGTTCGTTTTAATCATCAATATTACCTATCACTAGATATCATACTCGTAATTTCAAGTCATGAAAAAATAAACCCCAGGTTTACACGTGGATCGAATGCGTTAAGCAAATAGTCATTTGCGTACAAAAGCGAAAAAATCGGTTTTGTCGGATAGGCGCTAGGGATTCTCGGCAGCAACCGCGATGTGATTTGTTCGTGGGACGGAGTGAGTGAGCGCCTTGATTTTTTTCTGTCGCCATTAATCACGGGATATCTAATGGCGAGCCGTCAACTGCTGTGTACGGTACGGGCGACATTGCCCGCAAAAAATTTACTAGTTAAATCTATGTGGACCGGAATTCGGGGAGGGAAAGTTCATCTCATAATAACCAATAAGAATGCTTAAAATCATAACCATTTATCTAAATAGAGCATTTTTAAATATTTGAATCCATTTATAGTATATATAAATATAACGTTGTATATACACCGTAAGCTCTTATAATTCGAAAGATTTAAAACCAAGCATTTTTGATGTAAAAAATTTATTTCTCACTTTTTGACATCTATTATTGAGGTTAGGGAGACTATTCTCCGCAATAGCACCAAAGCCGTAAAAAAACTGCTTTAGAACTGAGTAACAACTTTTTTTTTCAATTGGTAATAACTCTGAAACTAGGCTATATGTAGAAAAGTTTATATGACATTATAGTTTGTAAATGTGGTCAGGAATACACTGTTGAAATTGGTCAGATATAAACACAGCCCACAGTGTATATTTAATTAAATCTAATCAATATATTCGGAAATATGAAGCTAAACAAAATTTTCTCTTTTGACTACAAGAGAGATTTCATTCCACGCACGAAACGTTGGTCTAAGTTGAAGGTAATTTAAAAAAAAACAATCGCTTCGCAGATACCAAATCCAGACTAAACAGATAAATAGTGCAAGTCTAGTCTACTTGAGAGCCACCAAACACTAGATGAATACCCTGCCTGAATGCGGGCGTTGAAGCATACGAAATGAGAATTCAGGTCGGTGCATTCGGAAACTCACAGCCACTGACAGCCACAATGAGATAC
>JALPQI010016180.1:0-18995 GCA_025490895.1 Thaumatotibia leucotreta | reverse complement strand
TTAAATATTTACACCTTTTAGAATGGTAACAACCGTTTCTGCGACATTATCTAAGAAAAAAAAGGAAAATAATATTTTGCGTGGCTACACCCGTGACCCGTGTATATTTTTATTGTTTACATTGTTTAAAAACGTATTATTTTTGGGGCGCGTAAAAATTTTCTTAGATAATCGATATATATATTCACAGTAAAAACGAGACCGCAACGATTTTCTACTAGAAACTTAAGATTCGGGAATATACTTTAACCAGTTATAAATAATTTGCATCCTCCATTGAATGACAGTCAATATCATGACACAAGAAAAATATCAACTATCACAGACAAAAGTAATGTCATCTACATTAATAATAACATACGTTCTTGCTTGTACAGCTAAAGGTGAACTTGTAGAGGTTTAAGACCGTAATAATGGTTCACATGTGAACTTTAGTCTGAATAAACAGTCCCTTGTGGTCTGTTAACCAGCTAATATTCAGCCCTTGTAACGCTAGTGACCCTTAGTACAGCTACTTTACAGCCACTATTCAGCTATTAACCAGCTATGTGAACTTAAGGCTGAATAATTTGTGCCCAAATTAGATGTATAGTGGCTGAAAAAGCGCTTTTTCAGCTCTTATGCAGCTTAATTATTCAGCTTTAAGCGTAGAGATATTCCAATAAGCAGCTATTAAACAGCTTTTTGTGCTACTTGGGAAGCCTATAGAGACGCAAAACTTCGTTCGTGGTTCATGGTAGACCTCTTTGAAGTGTCACGGCTGCCAAACACTGTTCGGAAAACATTGTTACCCGGATTGCTGTGAAATCCCTCATCCTTTTTTGGTTATGAGTAATTTACCGCATTCAGTTTTCTTTTTAAAGCTTCTTTTAGTATTTTTTTCGGCAAATAGATAGTATTTTTTAAATATTTAATTCTGTTTATAAAGCTGACATATTATGAATTTTGACGTATGCTGATAAAAAGTACACATTGCCAGTAAAATTAATTAGTACCAATGAAAATCCGCATGGTGGCCAAGGTTTAATACTATCTTGCCAGGCTTTACTGTACATTTTTTTTCTATTTTTTTATTTGCGCACCTTGTTGGCATCAGTGGCTTACATATTGGTGTCAGCAATTTCAGCTTTCTATTACTACCGTTTACTAAGATTATCCTCCAACATACAGACAGACGGGCAGACATGGCAAAACTATAAAGGTTCCCAGTTGACTACGGAATCCTAAAAAATTATATTGGAATACCCCGAGATATTTTCGTATCAGACATTTTTGAAATTAGCCGACTGTACCTTACATTAATAAAATCATATAAACGGAAAAGCGAAAGAAAACTATTGGAAAATATAGCTATGGATAAAAAAAAGTATAAATTAACTGCAGGTTAAAATTACGGCAGAAAATATCCGAAAACAGAAGCAAAGCGATTGTAAAAATAAGCTGCAAAGGAAAACTGAACTGTAGGTTAAAATTCAGACAGAAAAATATCGGAAACAGAAACAAAGCTACTGTAAAATATGCTGCAGAGGAAAATTTAACTACAGGTTAAAATTCAGACAGAAAAATATCTGAAACAGAAATAAAGCGACCGTAAAAATAAGCTATAGAGAAAAAAAGTGACTAGGATAATCGCTTTCGGGAAAAAATGCGAAAAGAAAATTATCTGCTAGGAAAAACTGCGTTTGGGAAACTCATCTAACAAATCAGACTACCGTATCATTCAGAGTCGTCTGTCAGGTCAAGTTTCACATTCGCGCCGCGATAACATGTAAATAAACTGAAATGTGACTCTACAAGATGTTTTCTAGTACTATAGCTGATCTACTGCTACAAGTAGTAGCATATCTTTAAAATTTTGTCTGTCTGACACTTTGTCTCGATGCGAGTAAGAAAATATACGAACTAATAGGTGACACGGAAAGAGCCCCCCTGGACCTTAGGACAATTCAGTCAGTTGTCAATGATTTTCTTTATATTACTTATCAGTTTTATCACATCACATCACATTATCAGCCTATATCAGTCCACTGTTGGACAACGGCCTCCCTTTAGCATATGCTTATAGATAGAACTATGGACGCATTAGGAGGCAACTGCCCATAATCGCCACGCTGGGTAAGTGTGTTGGCGATCTCAGTAGTGTATTCACAGTGTATGCTGCTGCCCATCATCAATCTTCGATAAATAAATGGTCAGTGACACTTAAATCCCTTAGCCCCACAGAATTACATTTGTATAGAAGAAACAAGTTCATTCATTTGTATGGCGGCCGAGCGTGTCAGATTTTGTACTGAAGTTGTTACTTGCCTATGATTTTAAATATGTCTCAGGCCCTTGAGTATTCATATTTTTTTGTGTTGTTGCAATTAATATTACTTAAGGAGGCATTATTAATGTTTATGTTCACTTCAACTTATAAAATTTGACGCCCAAAAGCTGCAAGCTGCGATTAAAAACGGACAACTCAGTGGATTTCACTGAGTTCATTTGACACGCTAAGTAGATACGTTTGCTTGATCTATGGTATATATGACATGACATCTGTGCTTAGCCCACTCTTACGTCAACCAAGAGTTGTGGTGATGACAAACGTATTCTTACTACCGTCACCATACGACCATATTACTTGTACCCGAGTCAAATGTTCGCGAACGTCTAGTAAGCGATCAGAGCAACGATTAGGGTTCTCGAGACCCAAATAATTATGTCCCATTACAGTGCCTTCATCAATTGTTTCTCTCAACGGTCTATCGATCGTCAACTTTTATTTGTTCTTAACTTCAGTGTTTTACTAATAAATCATTTTACTTTTCGTTACGTTTGAGATCTTTTGATGCAAGTGTTATCCGTGTGATAAAAGTTACCTACATACTTAGTAAATAAAGAAATACTTACTGATCAGTTGTTTAGAAAAAATAACATTTTACTTAATTACGTAAATACCGACTTGCAAAATTTAAACATTTGGTATAATCCCAAAACACTAATAAGAAAAATATATTTCTTACTCTAAATCAGGAGCATTTGTTATTTATATTTCATGAAGTATGTGTAATTAGAAGGGTTTTGAGAGGGTTTTTTATATCCATAATAGCAGCGTTTACATATGCTGATAAGCGAAATGGTCAATCATTAGCGATTATCGTGGGCATAATCTAATTTCCTGACATGATAACACCCCTGGATCGGGAATTACCAACACCCGTTTTTAGGGTTCCATAGTCAACTATGAATCCTTGTTCTTTCGTAGCTAAACCGATTGGTGGTTACTTAGTGCTAAGCTGTAATTTGGCGTATATAATCTTAATGAAACAGTAAAATAATAAAAATATTTTGGAATCCCACCTTTTTCTAACTTCATAGTTTATAGAATGGAGGTTCATTGAATTGGATTTTGAAAAAGTATCCGGGTTTTTCAAATAGGTATATTTATTTCAGATAAAAATATATCCCTTTTTGTTTGTTAGTTTACATGAATTAGCTTAACTAAACTTAAAAGATAATGTTAGTATAGGTAAATACTTAATAGGCAAAGTTTGTTTTAAAAAGTTTTTACCGTCGTTTTAAAAAAGAAAATATATTTTTACTTCCTTTCGAGAATCGACATCAGAAGTTCAAAAAATTGTGTCCATCTCTGAGCATAACCCAACATACTCTCGCCCGGTTTTTCCCCTATTTCCCCAATGTCACGGCTCCCATAATTACATGTCCCGTGGCTGATGGAATGTTCAGTCGCCTACGATAATCGGTACATTCGATTGCGTTTTTCCGCCCACGATTTCCATCTTGGTGTTGATAGCGTGTACGTGTGTAGACGTCTGTGAGATTGTGGGATGTGCTAAGTATCGATTTGACCACTGTAACTAGATACAAGCAGATATTAAAGACAATAATGGATGACGATGAAAGGCCGATGGGACACTTCGTTCAATAAGTATTTATGAAGAAGACGTCAGAACGGGACTAGCCTGAGTCGCTTGCGAATTTTTCTTGGAAAAAACCGATCCCCTTTTTCTGATAATTGAGTGATTTTAAGTGCAATGTGATTGGTTAAGAAAATGTCCCAAACGTCAAATTTTGATAACCGTAACAAAATTGTTAATTATTAGGTAGTAGGTAGGTATTATGAGTACCTATTATTTAAAGGAATTATTAGTGTAATATTCATGACTATGTTGCGAGTTATGACTGTTTTTATTTGTGTACGTTGCTATTTAATTTAGTTTTTGGGCTGAGTTAATGAATAAGTTATTGAATGGGTTTATTAAACTATATAGAAAAAAAGCTGCACTATGATCTAACTTCCTATATAAGTACATACTTCAGTTACACTTACACACGTAGTAGAATAAGATGCACCGAAAGTAAGTTACGTAATAACTCGTAATTATTAATAGCTAAATCAAACTAATGAATGATGCTTCACAATGCGTGTACTATTTTATTTGCATTTTTACATTCGCAACCAACGGCTGGGTGATTGTGAGGAGCGTCCGGCATTGTCGTGTCGTCCCGCGATTATTACCGAAACAGAAGGACGAGTCGCAACAAATATTATGAAATGAAAAAATATGAAATGAATGAAATGAAATAAAATTTATTTATGACAAGCACAATGAACATATACCTACACATTTTACAAATAAGCACACAACAACAGCTTGCCACAAAAGGGTCACAACTCAGCATGTAGCTGGCTAAGACAGCGCTGTTCTTCCGTTGTGACCCACCAGGTATGTACACTGACCGTCGAGGCGACCACGCTGGCAAACAAGTAAACATAAATACAAAATTATAGACTTAAAACTAAACACAAAACATGCCTGTAATATGAAATTCGAATTGAATTATGTACACAGCTTAAAAAAAACATCAGTCATCCCTTGTAAGAGTATTTGCCGAGACGAATTAAGAACCCCGTAAATTTATCCAGTTGAAGGTTCTGATCATAGGAATCGTATGCGATAACCATTTTGGCAAATAGTTGTACATATTAATTAAATGTGATGTTTCTTTTAGCCCGAACGAGCAGCAATGTAGTCTACAACTTACTTTGATAGTAAAAGTAAAGTACCGACATGTCGTTTAGATGATGATGACGTTAATGTGGATGCGAAACATTGCGTGCTCAATTCTCATGTGTGATTTTTTTTGTAAAGAAACCAATGGAAGTATGTTCCTGTGTACGATACTAACCGCCATCGCCATTTAAATAAGACCGTTTTGTTCAGTAATTAAAACACACGCTATATATTTATCCATTTATTACAATCATACTCTACACGCCCGAATACGGCGGCAGAACTTTTGATTGCGTTTGCCCATTTAGCAAACTGCCTAAACGCTTCAACAGAAACGGATGCAAATGATTCCGGCGATTTGCAAACCAAAGCTATAATCCTTCTGAAATTGCGTTAAATTACCGCATGTTGGGTAAGGTCGCATAATGGCTGTGTATGAACGCTACAAAGGATAATTGTATGGGATTAGACTTATTCAGAAACGGAACACCTAATTTCAATTTGAAAACGTTCCTTTCGACATCGAGGCCTTTGATCCGTAGGGTCCTAGCACTCTGAGTCTCTTCAAAGATCTATCTAAAATAATCAGAGACGCTACGATAGACCCAAAGTTTAGGACCTAATCTGACTCGAAATATATCAGTTCCATTGAATAACTGTCAAAAAGAAGATAGATAGATAAAGGCCTTTATTCAGTTTCCTTAACTTACATGGTTGGTATAAAACAGAGAAATTAACAAAGAAAAACATGTAACTAAAGCTAACTTGCAGAAGAATTACAAAAAAAAGGTAACTTGTTGTGACCGTTGTCGTTGTTGGGAGAATAGACACTGGCTGAGCATGTTGGTCTGGCAAGTCATATCGCTGATATTCTGTCAGAACCTTAAGAAACCGAACTGCAAAACCTAAACTGAATCCTATTTAAGAAATCATGGTAGCCCCCATGTTATACATACATTTTAGAGCTTAATTTAATTATATTTTTATAATGTATGTTGACCGTCCCGCAGGCCGTCCCACATACCGCTGGATTGACGAAGCTACCAAAGACCTGACTGCACTCGGGGTACCCAACTGGCGTGAGGTAGCGCAGAACAGAGACGAGTGGCGTTCTTTTGTGTCGGAGGCCAAGATCCTCTTCGGGTCATCGAGCCACCGTAGTAAGTAAGTAATGTATGTTACCTTGTACGTAATTGTAGTTTAGTTTGTTTAATAAAAATACTAGAGACATTTGAAAACGTCTCAGTAGAACAGAAACATTGCGTTTTAGAGAGAGCTGACGCGCAAATCCAATTCGTATCCTGACATTTGATACTGAATGTGATTTGATTTTGAATTCACTCATTGTAAACAATTTTCTTCAACATATATCCAAGTGACGGTTTCTTTAATTTTGAACCTAATAAGAATGTGATACGGTTCAGTTGGTAATAGAATGCTTCATTTTGTCGTTAAGAAAAGTAATAAGTGAGGGTTGATTTGTGAGGGAATATTCATGAGGTCTCAGTTGAGATCCAACTAAAGTATAACGGAAGGCTTACTTAATTATAATGCACAACAAACCAATTCTTTTAACGGCGTAATTTTCAAAACTGCTGTCCAACTGCAAACTTAGAAATTCGCAAGTTTCGACCATTTTTCTCTGTCATTCTAACAAAGGCGGTATTACAGTGACAGAGACAAATCCTCAAAATTTGCGAATTTAGAAGTTCGCGGTAGTAGGCCTGACCATGGATATTTATAAGTTTTTGTTAATATTGCGTGATAATTCGAAGTTAGTAGTTGTAATCAATAAAGCGTAACGATTTTTTAAAAATTTATCGAGAAGCAACGGGCAGTAATTTGACGCATGGAAGAATCGATTTTCTTATTTAATTTATCTAACGAATTTACCTCTAAATGTAACTAAACGATGTCGTTTGTCCTAATTATTGAAACGTTTTATTTTATACTGAATTGAGAAGTGTCAAAAGGGCTTATTTCCACTTTGTCAATACAAATTATTTATCTTGTGAAAATACTTGTAAGCACTTTTGAAAATACACTCTTCAATTATTTTATACTTAATTAATCGGAAAGTTTCAATAAAACATATAATGAAAATGTGTTAACAGCTCTTTCTCTAATAACTTTAGCCATTCATATAAAAAATACTTGCTAATTTGCTATACTGTTTGCTATCTAAATATACCTCTTGGGTCAACTATGCAGCAAACGCTATCAATAGTCCATTTGATGTCGCCATCTAGGGATTATTGAAACTGAAAGTTATAGTTTGTCATTCGAAGTACTCATAGAACTCAGTCCCAGAGGTAATCAAATTCCAAAAGGAATATCAGTCTACGGATTCAATAGACTCGAAAGAGGTTTCAGTCTAAATGTCTGAGACCTGATTTTCATTCACAGCGGCCCTACCGCGAACTACGAAATCCGCAAATTTCGGGAATGTGTCTCTGTCACTCTAATGACACCTTCATTGGAGTGATAAAGACAAATCTCCGAAATTTACAAACTTTTGAGGTTCGCGGTAGCAGGATGCTTGCTTAGCCAAGTTGCCAATCGCAAACGCTTAGTAGCGTATCGTAGTTTTCCCTCTCCGCCACTCTTTCATAGGTATTAGTGCGACAAAGACAGTTAGCTGCCTTTCGTTGGCGATTGAAGATTAAGCGTTAGCGATTGGCAACTTGCCTAAGCATCCAGGCCAGGTAACAAAGATACTTGCGGCCCGATGGTTCTATTCACGGAATAACACGAAATTTTCTGTGGTTCTAACTTCTGACATCTCTTTTTACGTTGACAAAATGCTTTTACGCATCCTTTCTCGTGATCCGAGACAGGTATGACGAACTTCGGGAAAATGCCTCCACTACCGTCTACATAAAAACCCAACAAGTGCCATCTCCGCCTTTGACAGGGTGACGCAGGATCGCTGTAAACATTCTTCTGAAGGTGCATGCAGACCAAAAGATCATTCGCTGTTCTATCCCCCACTCTACGAAATCAATGAATCACGTTTCGTGTAACGATCGATTTTCGTAGAGTAAGTAGGGGGATAGAACAGCGAATGCTCTTTTGGTCTGCATGCACCTTGAGTCGCTCCAGCGGGCAGCCGGGCTGCAGACCCAATGGACTCCAATGAGCTAGTGGCCCCAGTCCAGTGACCCTTTGGCTATATCAGCAGTTGGTGTGCTAGGGCGAAGCCCACATCCTAATGTAAACTCCAAAAGTGGTACTCACATTTATTTATTTAAGCCTTTTGTATGTAATAGAATATACAAGATGGCGTTTGGGTCGTGCAGCAATTAGCATTTATTAGTATTTTTATTAAATGTATTTTTAGCTTTTCTATTTAGATTATTAGTTTTTATTTTAGATAAGATTTCTTTATTTGTATGTTTATTTCATAATTTAGAATAAGTTTATACAATAAAGAATAAGAATAAGAAAGAATAAGAATAAGAATAAAAAAGTTTTATTGCCCAAATTACAGAATACAAAACAAGAAAAAAAAAACACAAAAAATATAAAAACTAATTAAAAAAAAAAAAAAAAATAATAATATAAATAAATATTGCTTTGTAGGTATGGGCAATAGGTACCAGTCTCAGCATAAGCTAGATATGTGAAGTATATTCACTTACCCAGCGCTGATTTTCAGACAGGTCCTTCTTAAACTAAGTTATACTAAGTTAGGTAGGTCGGTCTTGCTCGCAGTTGTGTTTGTACGTGTGTGTGTGTGTGTGTGTGTGTGTCTGTGTGTGTGTGTGTGTGTGTGTGTGTTTCAGCATGCCATAAATTATTACAAAATTATAATTGTTTGTAGTATTAAAAAATATCAGAGGTACGTATTACTAGCTTAAGCCTTTGCACGTCGTTATTATAAAGAGAGGGGAGGGGATTTTTGTAAGTTAAGCAGGTATGTCTTGACCAGTATCTTAAACTGCAGCAATGGCATCGGTTTTCTTAATGGTGGTGGTAAATCGTTCCATATTTTTGCTGCTGCATACTTAAATCCTCCCCTGAATAATTTCGTGCTGTTTTGGGATAAGTAAAATGTTCTGCCTGTGGCTTCTCACTAGCCTGCCTGCCTCCTGTGCCCATCTTAATTTCTCATATAAATAAGAAGGTTTCTCGAACTCTATAATTTTACGTAGTGTAAAAAGCAGGTGCAAGTTCCGTCTATTATCCATATTCAATATGTTTCTGCTATTGAGATGAGGAGTGATGTGCGCCCGTTTCGGTATATCGTAACAGAAGCGTATGCACGCGTTCTGTACCCGTTGTATACACTTTTTTGTTTTTACAAGTAATCTGGGGCCGTAAACAATGTCTGTGTAGTTAAAGGGTGACAATACCAGACTCTCTACTAATATTTCCCTAACACTTTCTTCCAAATATTTTCTATACCCGTATAGAATTTTTAGACGGTAGAATGCATTTCGTATTTTTGAATTAACATGCTCCTCAAATCTAAGTTCACCATCCATGTTAAGACCCAGATTTCTTGCATGAGGTGCTTGCGGTATAGGCTCTAAGCCAATGTAAATCTTGGGCTCTTGATCGATGATTCTTTGCCTTTGCCATTTGCTACCTACGACCACAAACTGCGATTTCGTTGGATTCAGTACTAGATTATTCCTTGAAGACCAGTCTGCTATAGCGTTAAGATCGTTGTTTATATTTTTAATTGCTAAAGTCATTTCCTGCGGTTTAAAAGAATAATATAACTGCGTATCGTCCGCGTAGAGATGAACTTCACAGTGATTGTAAAGGCCATACTTCCCAGCTAATCATGCAAAAATTAATACAATAACACAGATACATCAGCAGGCCTTGCCAAGGTGTCATTACGTATGCAATCGTATACGATAAGCGATAAGTCACATGACCAATAATAATGTAGGTATAGAAATGGTCGTTGGTCACGTGACTTTTCTCGAATCTGTCATTCTCATACATTTATAACTTATCGCTGATTGTAGACAATTGCAAAATCTTGGCTAGACCTACAGGAAGGGAGGGTAAAAAAGCTAAAACTATTCTGTAGTTTATTCGGAAAGTGAAGGCACTTGATATATATGGTCGTATTGGTCGTGTCTTGCTGTCAGACGCTTTCTCTTACCACACATACTGAGACTTACCTCTATAAAAAAGGGGATAGGCACCTTTTATCCCCATGTATCAACGAGTGGTTGTGATAATTTGTTACTATTAACCCTAGGAATGTAGTCGAAAAAGGGATAATAGCCTTAGGTAAACCCTAATGTTCCCAAAATGGCTTTTCATCACTGGAATCGTTCTGTTGTTTTATAATCACCAACATTACATTAATTTAATTTAAACTTTCGTGAGACATAATACCTATAAATATAATTAAACGGTTCAACTCAAGTGCATGCAAAAAGGAAATTCGTAACTCGTGTCGGATTAAAGCACTCCCTTCGTTTATGTTTTGATTTCTCGCCACTCGTTTCCAACTTAATTTATTGCGCACTTGTGTCGTTCTATTATTGCCCTACTCTTATTATTTCGTCTCGGTTATTATTTAAAGCCTAACAACTTACTATTTGACCCTCGCCATGTTGCGGATTTTCAGTGACACTAATTTATTTTACTGGCAATGATTACTGTTTGACATCAGCGGCCCTACCGCAAAAATCGAAATTAGTAAATTTCGAGGATTTGTCTCTCTCACTCTAATGACGCCTTCGTTTGAGTGACAGAGAAACATCCTCGAAATTTACGAATTTCGATTTTCGCGGTAGTAGGCCAGGCGTTGAATGTCATCGAATGTCACCGATGTAAACAAAAATAAAATATATCGCGACTTAAACGATTTCATCATAAAAATGCCGAAAAAGATACCAATAGAAGCAAGAAAAATCGTCTTAAATACAATAAAATCTTTAAACCAAAGAAAGGACGAAGGATTGAATAGTATTCCATTGGAAAATGTTTTGCAATTGGTTACTGACATGACATCACATTATTGCCATAGGTAAACTGTTTGTAGCGACACTGTGTCAGGGTCAAATAGAAAGTTGTTAGGCTTTATAATAAAATTGTGCCCAATACAATTTCATTACAAGATAGAAAATTGAAAGATTAAAATGTATCACTCCCACACAGAACTAAAAATCTAGAATTTTATTATTTTGTTCCGAAATTGGCGTTCTCGTTTCTACACAAACAATTTCGTAACTTGTTATTAAGTTGAAGTACCAAGTAATAATGAACTAAGAAAACCCGCTTAAAGGCCCAGTAGAATTTGAAGTATTCTCGGCTTATCCTGACAAAGCTTTCTGAAATCCCACCCCGTCAGCTACATTGATAAACTTACAATATATTATTGAAGTAAGCATTTAATGCTAGTACAAAATAAAATGGTTTGATGATGTAAAGTATTTTATTGCTTAGCAAGGGTTTAACAATGTATGTACAAATAATAATGATAGTAGTTTAAACTCCTTTAAAGTGAAAATGTAGTAAATAGAAATACTTGAACCTGTTAAAAAGGTACAAGACCGTAGCAGAAGGGAAAAGCGGCTTATTGCATTATTTTGTAAATTAGTGTGAATCTTCGCATACAATATTAAATGTTTAAGAACGATTTAAAGGCGACCTTAGACAAGTTGCCAATCGCTAACGCTTAATCGTCAATCGTAAACGAAAGGCAGCTAACTGTCTCTGTCGCACTAATATGAAAGAGAGACAGAGAGGGAAAACTACGATACACTACTAAGCGTTAGCGATTGGCAACTTGGCTAAGCATCCTGAGACCGCACAAAATAAGTTTTAAGTGATGTACATGCGGCATGCTGAAAGTTTCTGGACTGAGCCACTTAGAGATCACTCATGAAACAATTATTTTCTGAAAATATAACTCCTTAGTTTTTTTTGGAATAATTTATTTGGTTAACGTTGCGTGTGTGTATAATAATCGTAGATAGATACATATAGATACTTAAACACATTGACAGCCATGACCAAGGAACAAATATTTGTGACAAATAAATACACAGATAATGCCCTCGCCGGCATTCGAACCCGGAACCTCCGGCTTCGTAGACAGGGTCACTATCAACTAGGCTACGGAGGCTGACAAAGTTGCGCATACAGTTGCTGCATTATAGTTTACTGAAGCGTTGAGATCATTTCAAAGTAGAACCGGTGATCGTTTAATCTCAAGAGCATTAACGCACTGATCGACGGTTCATTATTGATCACGTTCTCTCTAAGCTGCTGAATAATGATCAAACGCAAGCGCATTTGCCTCTAATTGGCTTAAAACTAGAAGTCGTTACGCTTCGTTATACAGTAATGCTCCTTCCCAACAGCAATAAAACTTGGCTGTAGCTGATAGTTCAGACTATAAAGCGACTTAAATTTGAGCAGAACGACACTTTATTTGAACTTTAATCTAAAATTTTACGAGCAATTGTGAGGTGTCTCACTTTTTTAAACTTTGTCGTTAGCCAGCCGAGCGGAGGGATGGCAGTGAGGTACCAGGACAAATAAACTCTTTTGTAGAGCAACAGAAGCCTGTTTCAATGAAAAACAAAAAACGTACACGCTTTGTGTATTCTGCCTGAGGGTTGTACCCTAATTGTTCTTTCCTGGGTGCTTTACAATGTGCTTAGGTATATGTTGCATTGCCTATGTGCCTATTGTCTATTTAATGGAGTAGATGAATGGGCAGTGGATGCAAATGCGACATTATTGTTTGGGCTCAATATCATCGTTGAACGCAACCTAAACTGTTATTGCGCTTACATTTAGTTAGTTAGATATATCTCTAAGTACGTTTAATATTTGTTCAATAAATGCGTTTTCGTATACAAACTAAATAAATACCTACCCCCTTATTCATAAACGTTTGCTAACTTAACAAGTCGCTAATAATTGTTTGTCCCTTTCGGTCTTAACAATGTGTCCATAAGAGCAAAACGGACAAACAATACTTAGCGGCTTGTTAAGTTAGCAGACGTTTATGAATAAGGGGACTAGTCTTTTGATATCACTGGTCACCGTACAAATATGGAGAACTTTGCAATACCATATGTAGTAGGTACATACATTGCAACTTTGAATAACCTTTACAATGCTCTCATCAAAAATTATAAACTATTTAAAAAAAATGTATACTGAAATTCGGTAAATTTATCGAGTACTACTTTCAGTTAAATTTATTGGTCTTATTATACGAAACACCCGGTATATACTCTTCAAGAGTATACAAAGTGGTGGTGGGTGGCTTGTCAGTACAAGTGGTCAGTATATACTGGGTGTATAAAGTATAAATATATTTTACAAGTTCCCATGTTGGAGTCTTGCAATTGAATTTTACTGAACATATTGCGAAAACACAAATCAAATTATTTATAATAATAAATAATAATAATAATAAAATATTTATTCGTGACACACTACAGTGAAAAAAAAAAAACAAGGATACACAGAATAAAAAGAAGAAAAATTAAACAAACAAAAAATAATAAAATAATAATAATGTAACAATTAAGATGGTGCCACGAAATGGTCTCATCTCAGCATGGTGCCGGCGTAAACCAGCGCTGATCTTCCGATGAGACCATTCGGTGAAAGCATCACGACAGGTAACACTACACAGATTAAATTTATAAGCACAATAATTGCACAAAAACAAAACACACAATAATAATAATGAAAAACAATGAAAAAAGAAAAGCCATATTATACACAAACAAAATTATAAATATTATGATAATTAAAAAACAAAAAAGCAAATAAAACAAAAACACGTCTGCAACCTGTCGGACAAAACCTATCATGGCCGTATTTATAGGCGTCCATAGGCGTCATTATTTTTATGCCAGCAACACTGATGACAGGTTACGCTTACTACGTTACGATTACGACACTTACACAAGATAGATTACATAATAATTTTTAAGAATGAAATTGGAAATATTGGAATGTGATGAAAACTAGAAGTACATTCACATAAAAGCGTATTAAAGAATGTTAATTAAGTGGCAATTATACATTATTATACAAGATATCTAAACAAGTCACAAAAACAAAGGAAGGATATTACAAGTTACAACATATCGACGCTGGAAAGGAGAAATTAGATAAGCGACACAGTGCGTACTTTACAGGAGAGGCAAAAAACCGCCGAGATTTTCGAAAAAAATCATTAAAATGAATTAGGAGGCCAAATCAAATAATTGAAGCATTATTTATGGACATAAAATATGTTTTCTATGTGATGTTTTAATTATTTAACGTATTCAAGTGTTATTTAAGGATTTACTGTCGCTTAAGCAAAATGGTCGGAAAAATTGATTCAGGTAAAATTATCTAACCAACACGTTGTAAAAGAAATAAGGAAGGTAAAAAAGTCCACCCGAGACTTACATAACAAATTCATCATGTTAAAATTATCTAACTGCCGATGTGGCTTATTTTATATTCGGGTAAAAATATATAAATTGAAAAAAATAGCATAAATATATCAGTAAGAAATATCCACATACTTAAAATGAGAAATTATTTTAGACTTCATAGTCAGTCATTTCAATTACAAGAGTAACATTCCGTGACTAGTAAACGAATTTACTTACACGTGAAAAAAGAAAGACACTGTTTTAGGTATTTTTTTAACTTTATTCCAAAAAGTAGGTAAGTATGTGAGTAAGTAATAGTTATTGTTAAGTATTAAAAACAAATATATTTTGTTTTTCTATTTGAGATCATTTCTCTTTATTTTAACTCTTAAATGCATAGTGATACATCACTATGAGAGAGATGCATCATGCATCATGTATTTTCGACTCTATTGACAACATGTCAGAATTCAAATTAGAATAAATCTTTGTCAAGGTCATGCATTTAAGGGTTAAAAGATGCAAAATCAACAAGGATAACTCGTTATTGAGCTAACAATGGTTAGTACCTACCTACAAACGAGGCACTTGAAAACTATCTACTTTTAACAACCGTACCTGTTGGTATGTTTATCCATCGTATTACGTTATGATAACACTTAAAAAATAGTTTTAGTTAGTACCTATTTTTTTTTTGTTTTTATTTATTAAAGTTCGAAAAACATTTTATTTAACGCAGAGTAAAAATTGACAGGACAATCCCTCTGCCAAATGTTTCTACATAACGTGACAAAGAATAAAATAGCAGACATTTATGTATGCAAATTGTTGCTAACTTTTTTACTGACATTTCATTCATGCAAGTTAGGATAAGTGACAGTAGTACGAGTATTCTAATGTAAATTCAGGTAAAAAGGGATACCTAAGCGACATATGGTTCATAAATAAATGTAGGGGTAAAAATGGATAAACGCCAATAGTTCAGATATCATAGTTAAGTAATATTGTCTAACCGTCTTTAATTTTAAATTAATATAAAGGTAAAATTGTCCAAACGACATGAGAACATATCATACAGTCAGGTAGAAATAGCTAACCCACAAGTGATGATTAGTTGTTACACAGCAAAAATATCCAAATAAAAATTTAACCTGTCATGACAAATAGGTAAAATGATCCAAGATTCATTATGTTGAATTATATTTTGTCTAATCTCCATTTTCTTAAAAGTTGTCAAAAACCAAGTCGTTTAGTAGTAAAAAATTATCGAAAGTTCTCTAAATCACCGATGGGATAAGCGACACAAAAGTTGTCAGATGGATACGAAACCTAGCTCATTCGACGCGGAAAAATTTGCCGATTCTAACGGTGTGTATAACTCAATATCTTCAAAAATGTCGCTTATCCAATTTCTCCTTTCCAGCGTCGATATATATAACACAGCTATGCGGAAGAAACGGGACCCAAAGGTAAGAACAAAAGAAAAAATTATCTAAATATTATGATTTGTACTTTTTAATTTTACTATTAATGCTTTTATTTTATTTTTTGAATTTTACTATTAAGTATATTTTATTTTATTTTATTTTTATTTTTCTTTATTGGGGAAGAAACAGACACGGGCAGATAAAGTACAAGTGGCAGGATATTTATACAGTATGTACCACCTGTGTCCTTAGACAATCCCACTTGGATTTATTACAGGTATTCTGTAAGTGACATTGTCATCGGATCAGTTGGAACACGAATATTACATCACATTATTGTAAGGCATTACTAATACTAAATTACTTACTACTAATTTCCTATTCACCGGTAATAGTCACCGGTAATATACAAATACAAATACAGACAAGTAGTTACCATAAGGTCGCATATATATTTTTATTTGGCACTTTGCACGCATCTTTATCTTTAGACTATACATATACAATCTATACTCGTAGAATTTAGGTACGATAAATATTACTTCGTCTGTCACTAAATTTTATCATGATTTATGCTCAAAGCTCATCAAAACTAAATGAGGGCGCTTATTTCAGCTGAACGATCACAATATAAAAGCTCTGAATGCTAACCAAGTACCTACCCCACTTTAATAAGACCTAATTTGTACTTTATTATTGTCGAGTTAAATTGGATTAATTATTCAAAAGGATTATGAATTTAAAAGGAAAAAGGACAGAACGAAACGTGAGAGGTTTTATTGCTTATGATTTTTCTATTTACATAAAAACGGTTTAAGGCTTTATTGCTTTGCACAACAAAGTCATTTCTGTTGGATTTAATTAAGGTTTGTATAAATACTCTTTTTCTTGAAAAAAAAAACTAAAAGTGTTCAAATTATTTCTTGGATTATCAAGAAGATTAAGTATTTCTCGGCCGTGACATTTATTTATATATACTTATTTTGAATTAATTTAGATAGATTATAAATTGAATGAGAAACAATTATGTACGCGAATTAAAAAAATCTATAATAGAGTTAAGTTAGTCCCGTGTAATTAGGCTTCTATTAAAAACGAGAAAGAGTGTGCAAATTTTTATAAACACATTAATAGTTTTATTTCTAGGAAAATTTCAGTGTGAAACAATAATTAAGTACTTCAATTACGTAATCGTTTATTACAGTCTTGACATGACCCCCATTCACAACGTTTGACAAGTAACGACAGTTACATTTAGAAATAAAACAAATTTTACAGCTTGTTTGGATATTTGTGAACTGTTAATACTTGAATGCGATTGTTAGTAATGCATGTCATTGCCCATTTCATAAAAGCCCGGATCATGGTAACACGCTGTATAGTATGCTTAGTAAGGTATGTATATCTTATAAACTGAAATATATGTCACGTACTAAAGAAAAGGCGAGGCGGTTATCGAACCCTTATCATTTAGCCACCCCGTCATGGAAGTATTCTCGCGAATTTCTTGACTACCCTTATGTAATGTTATAGGTAGACTGGCGACTAGGACTGGCTTTAGTCAGAGTATGTTTGTTAGCATTTATAATAGTATAAGTTGGTATTCCTACTTAAAAAAAAAAACAAATCAAAATATTAAATAGTGTACACTGTACGTCCAGTCCGTGTGGTGACGGCAGTAAGAATACATTTGTCACCACCCCTACTCTTCCCGCGGCGTAAAAGTCGACTAAGGGATTAAAGTGTCACTGACACAATCATCAATCATCAATCTTGTATCCTTTGATACAAGATTGATGACGGGCAGCAGCGTCATCATAGTGGACACATTACTGCGATCGCCAATCCGTTTGCCCAGCGTGGCGATTATGGGCATTTACCTCCTAATGCGTCTATATGCATAGTATAGTTAATTGGAGAGGCCTACGTCCAGCAGTGGACTGAGATAGGCTGATGAAGTACACTGTCCATACATTTACATTTTATTACATCTTTGTAAACTTTTTGAATATAGAGCAATTTGGCGTTTTGGCGTTTATTAACACTAAATACATTTCTAGCGAAATATTTAAGTAAAACAAACGGACGAAAACTGAGCCGAAAAGTAAATAAACACGTGAAATGCAGTAATATTTTCCTTTCAACCCGCTAGTGTTAAAATACTACGTACTGGTATTAATTTCGGCAAACGAGTGCCTGTGGGTGATAAAAGCTTTTGTGAACAACCCTGTTGTTCTCGTATTTATATTACCTACTTGTATCTCATTACATGTTATCAGAAATGTGGACAATGGCTCTTTATAGTTAGTTGAAAAGCGATTGTTTGCAGCGTCAATGGACAGAATAGCTGGAAATGGATTCGAAAGTTGCAGAATCAAATTAATTGGTAATAAAATTGATTCATTGTTGACAGAGTATCTTCATCATCATCATCATCATCAGCCTATCATAGTCCACTGCTGGACGTAGGCCTCTCCTATTAACTATGCGTATGGACGCATTAGGAGGTAAATGCCCATAATCGCCACGCTGGGCAAGCGGATTGGCGATCGCAGTAATGTGTCCACTATGATGACGCTGCTGCCCAACATAAATCATTTATCAAATAATGGTCAGTGACACTTCAATCCTTTAGTCGACTCTTACGACACCCGCAGGAGGAGATGGGGCGGTGACAAATGTATTCTTACTGCCGTCACCACACGGCCTACACACACGGTCACGGACAGTTGTATCTTACTTGAACTCTAATTGGGTTTCTTCAATTCAAATTGATTGTTACTAATTTTATGTATTGTAATTATCTAGCTTATCTGTATTAAGTAAATAAACATTGATTAGAACAGACAAAAAATATCATTTGGTAAGATAAATAGTAAAACTTTTGAAAATATTGGCCGTTCATTGCATTCCAAACTTTTGGAAGAACAGGAGATTTCTTTTAAGTTATTTCATGTGATTTCATTGTTTAGAAGCAAGAAAGTTATCTTATAACATTGATTTTGTTCGTTGTTAGCTGGAAGTTATTTCAATCTGTATTCCATCCCCGCAATCCCGCATATTCCTGTTTATTCGCAGACAAAATACCAAAACTTCCTTCAACTTATCGGAAATTTTCCGACCCTAAAGGCTGAAAAGGTCGTCATGAATAGGCCTCGTTGGGTTTCACTAACATCCGA
>JALPQI010016179.1:0-30794 GCA_025490895.1 Thaumatotibia leucotreta | reverse complement strand
AGGAGGACAAAGCCACTAAGTACCTAGATTTGTCTCACGAGACAACCGACATGTGGGAGGTTGATTGGGTGATAATTGTAGAGATTATTATATAGCAGTCCACTCACTGCTGGACATAGGCCTCCCCAATTTCACGCCACCGTTTTCGATCTTCAGCTGCTCGCATCCAGCTCCTGCCAGCCATCTAGGCAAATCGTCGCTCCTCCTTGCTTGAAGGCGTTCTACACTACGCTTGCCGAGACGCGGTCTCCACTCAAGAACTCGTTTACCCCGCCGTTTACCGGCTAATATGATTATTATAGATTACATTTTTTTTTTCAAATGAGGAAATATCCAGTAAGACCCGTGGGTTACCTAACAGCCTAAATAAACTTCGATCGCGAAGAAAACACCGCAAGACAATCAAAGCGTAACTCGCGTAACTTTCGGCCAATCTCTCATTTTTTCATCTCGTTGGCTTTTGGGTCTCAGTTTCTATTACGACTGTCATCTTGGCTAGACCATCTCATAATTCTGGATAAGGTTCGTTTGTTCAATGTTTCAGTATACCCTTATCCTTCTTAATTCAAAGAGACATAAACGTATTTTTAGAGAGAGACGACGGAATCAAATTGTTTTAACAATCCGCATCACATGAAAAGTTATTACAGACAACTAAACATAAACCTACCTGCAAAATAGAATATTAAGTAGTTTAATTTATATCAGTAAGTACATTATTTACATACAATAGATAAATAATATATGAAGACTTATAATCCTCACACCTTAAGAGCTTTTTTACTTTTAGGGACACTCAACTAGCGTAAAATGAAAACCGTAATTGTCAGGTTTGTAACGACAATTAAGCACTAAATTTCCATAAAAAACGGTTTTGTTGTTTATTTTATAAAGATGTCGTTACGAATCAGACTGCAATTACGATTTTTTAATGTCATGCTAATTGGGTGTCCCTAAAAGTGAAATGCCCATAAACAATATTCAAACGCCACCTGAATAATAAAATAGGTATACTTCGAAATCGGGAGACAACGCAAACCAACCGTAATTGTATGCTTACGCCTACCAGTCTACTATGTAAATAATATCCCAGAGACAATAACGAATCGCAACAATCACTACGTTAATGTATTTGATTTATTAAGAGCTCTCCCAGACACGGCGATAGCATCATTCAATAAGTTTCCGAATTGATTTTGTGATTTATTATGATCGTATCGTTTAGAAGCTACCGAATTCTTTGAGAAGTAGTTTGATACATTGGTGTTTTTTATAAAAATACTATAAAAGTATACAACCAAGAAGGTATTTCGTTTAATAATAAATAAATGATTGAAATCAATTGGAAACAGATTGGTACATGATTAAATTTCAGTGTAAAATTATGTATAAAGCTTGCAGTATTACTGCATTGAATATCCATAGACAGCCTTGGCACGACGAAAAACGACTCGGATTGGGGGCAGTCTCATCGGATTATTCGACGTTCATGACATTATTTTTTCTTCCTAGTCGTGATTCTAAACAAAATGAATTCCACACAGCTGAAGTTTATAACATGCGTTTTTCGTCACTGTCATCAGTTCCACACAATCTTGTTTCCACCTAGTCGCGATTCTGCACAATATTATTGCCACACAACAGACATTTTTCACGCGTGTTTTTCTTCACAGTCATCAGTTCCACACAATTTCGTCTCTACCTAGTCGCGATTAAACCAGTTAATCATAATTTTTATATGTTTGCCTTTTGAGTAAAATGTAAATGCTCCACCAAGAAAGTCTTTTTGACGAAACTAAATGACACATAAATGAAAAGCAATTAATTATATCATAACTATATAAATATTCAATCAAATAAATCACAACACAAATACTTTTAATGCACACAGAACCCGCTACAAATGAGAAGGGAAGAAATAAGAAAATAAGGGAAAAAAATATTAAAACTTTCTTTATTCCATCTCGGAACGTAGCCTCGGAATCCTTTTCGCTAACTTTCTTTAACATAACTACCTACTCCCGGATCCCGCATTATAAGAAATAAGAAGAAAATATAGGGAGATAGTATAAGGACTCGTAGGCCTGGGTTTAGGTACTTTCTAAATTCGCGGATTACTTTTGGAGGTCACATACTAAGTTAGGTTCGTTATCTATGTGTTTTGCTCTACAAATAAAGGGATTGAAAGTTTTACTGTGTGTCTTATAAGGTTCGTTGAAATTTAATTGGTATTTACATTGAAGGAAAATACGATTTCATAGAAAAATAATGTTTTAGGTAAAAATTTGGTATTGTAAAATACATAAAATTTTTAGTAGTACAAATAAAGAGTATGATACATTTTAAAATATTGGGTTATTTCGAGGTTTTTGAAAAATAACGGTTCTGGTCCCTGGAATCTGATTTAGTGGTCATGTTTAAATAAAAACCCGAATCGATACGATTTGCAAACAATTAGTTTCCAATTATTTTTTACAGTTTTCTACAGTAAATACATAGGTAAATAATATTGTCATGAATTTGTATAAGCTACATAGTTGTTGTACAGGTACTGTCAGTCAAACGTACAATGTGCCAACTGAAAATTGTGATGCGAGAATATGATACCTATATTCATATTGTAAATATGACAAAGTAACTGTCTGTTTTGCTTTTATGCTTAAACAACTGGAACGATTTAAAAAAAAATATGATCTGAACATTGTGCAAGTCGTTAAAAACATGCCATATCTGGTTTATTTTTATTCCTAAACTGAAGAATTGCCTAGTCCTCTGGCGTAGCGTTAACCGATTTGAATGCAGACGAAGTCGCGTAAGAGCTAGAAATAAATAAGAATAATGTCCTAAACTCGTTTACATTTTAAATTTAGTCCAAAATAAAATTATAGCTAAACAAGAGCCAGAACAACGCTGTGTTATCATGCAAAATTAACTTTACTGAATTCATCAAATATGAAATGGCTTCACTAAGAATTCTCGTTGCAGCATCCGAATTAATTTTGCGTTTTCATTTTAGCTAAATCGGACTCCGGGAGAATCGAGTTTTCGTCTACACCCGCATCTGTATGGAATGGCTTGTAGCGTCGAAAAACAGACGCGACAAGAGATTGAAACCACTTTCTGATACGAGAACATCTCAAGCGACGTCAAAATATGCGTCGCTTATTGTACAAAACCATACCCTGAGGCGATGCGAGTTGAGTTGATTATCGTGCGAGATAAGTCGGTAACGCAAGTACACAAAATGCAATCTAGTAACGAACGTAGGCACCATCTACGCGCCAGATGTTGCGGTTTTCGAATTTCGACGTAACTAAAAGCTTTGTTGCGAGTTAAGGTCTCTAATGCAGACACCAGCACTGAACATTAATGACGCGTGTTATACTCTTTTATTGTTATTAAGTAGTCACACACATGGATAGTTAGAAACAGAGGCGGTATTTTCATGCCACTTCGAGAAATTAAAAAAAAAAACTTCATAACATAACGAAAGGATATTCGCAAACAAATCAACTAGCGCCACAATAAGTCGGCTATATTATACTTTCCATAACAGATTCAATCCATTCAACTGAAGGTAAGCAAAGCTAAAGTAACCAATATTGTGCAAAAATAACAGAAAATTCTACATACAAATTGTGTATTTGCAGGCTAGCAAGCAATGTCAGTTACTCGTGACAGTGTTCAGTAAAATATTTAATAGCACTATTTTACATCCAATTATAAACGTTATTTTGACATTGTAAGTGCGAGCACAGTACAATTATGCTAAATTGTTTATACCTTTTGAATTACTAGTTTGTTTCCAGGGCCGGATTTAGAGGTTGAGAGGCTTCGGGGCAACAAAGGAGGCCCCCTGGCCACCAATTATTTTCCAAATAAAGTAGACAATTTTTTCAGTGAAGTTTTTTAATGAATATTTTTTTGTGGAAACAAGTATAGATTATTTTATTATTTAACAAACATATAAATATAATCGGAAACGAGAATTATCTGAAATAAAATTTTAGCCTTAACGAACGGAATCTTCCGAGCTTTTTTCGCCGAAAAATCGTTGATGATTTCGCTTAAATTAGTTAACCCGAGTAGATCACTTTCAATACTCAAAAAAAATTTATTTGAATTTGAAATATTTTCTTCGAAATCTCTATTGTGGGGGCCCCTCTTTCGTGGAGGCCCCGAGGCTGTAGCCCCGGTTGCCCCCCCTTGAATCCGGCCCTGTTTGTTTCCTTACCAAACCTAATTCAAAAATTAACCTTAAAATAATTCAGTTATTGTGTGCATAAGGTATGGAGTGAATGACGTAAAATAAACTAAAACAACAATATAACTTTTATTCCCAACGAATAATATAAAGCAGATTTATACGTAAAGCCCATTTGATTGACACGAATAAAAAAGACCCGGATAATAACACATAATCAGCCTTTTTAATCACCGTAATATTCATTACGGGTTCGCCGAATGGGCGAATTACTCCGATATTCTTATCCCACTCTCATTGTCAAGGTAACCGGGTATTGTCAAACGACAAAACCAACAAACCCAGGTACCCGACCCACCAATTACTCCCCATTGTCAAAAACCTATTCTGGAGACATTTTTTGAACATGTCATTCGTATCGCACAAGCTCGTTTCGTCCTTTTCAATCTGGTAACCAAAAACCGTTTAAAATTCGACTTTGATTAAAAGGAATAAAGTATTCTGTGGCGTTTACAAACTAAATTGACGGTTGTCGAAGCACACTCAAAAACTTTTGTAAACTGGTCCTCTAGTCTGTCACATATCCTCTCTATTGTGATATTTACTTGAATAGATTTCAGTCTATTGATTTTTAAGGGAACTTTGGCAAAGAGTTCACCTACACCTGCTTTTATATAAACGGTACATAACAATGAAACGGGATTTTTGATATATTCTTATACGTATTTACATTTCAACTTATTTCTACTCCTTATAACTGACTGATAGCTTTCAGTCAATTACGAACAAAAGTTTCAACAAAATACACGCTTTTAATTCCATTTCAATAAATACAAAATACTAATTAGACTTGTGGCTGTGCAAACAATATTCTTAGTAAATACTTTAAAAATCTCATAAATTAAATATTTGATGATGATGACCTTTCATGAATTTTGATTTAATTAAAACAAATATTAATATTTCATTACAAATAAGTGCTCAAGAACATACTTCAAACATGCACAAATAGGCATTTCTCTATCTAGATATTCGTTTAATTAAATAGTAGAACAAAATAACTACATGAATTATAAATGTAGTCTAGACACTCAAGTAAATAATTTAACGAATGAACTGTGATCACAAGTGAAAATTTATACGTATACAACAATAAACACATTTAATATTTAAGTGAACATGTCTTACTAGCTGGCATGTGATATTTTTACAGAATGAATGAGCTACTTTTGATATCACATCACATAATCACGTCATCAGCCTATTACAGTTCACTGCAGTGCTGGATGTAGGCCTCTGCTATTACTTATGCGTATGGAAACATTTGATTGAAGTGTCACTGGTTATTTTTTGACAGAAGATTCATGATCGACAGCAGCGACATGATAGTGGACACATTACTGCGATCGCCAGTCCGTTTGCTCAGCGAGGCTATTATGGTAATTTAACTCCTAATGCGTATATCGTCAGTTGTAATATGAATTAATGTAACCACCAAATGACGACTTTTCAGGAGGGCCAAAAAACGAAATGGACATTTATAAAGTACGTTGTATCTTTTTAGTTAATTATCCTATTGAAATGATGTTTATCTTGTTTGTTTTATTTTTGAGAGGTCTATTTGATAGAGAGTTACGTTAACAAATCAATGAAAATCATCAAAAGTGGATTTCGGAATTTAGTGTAACTCACAAATTGAAACCGAATTGCTTATGAGCCATACAATGCAGACGGCGCTTACAGCAGTGACGTTTATAAAAATATGGTGAGTACATTAGGAAAGACATGTTTTGTACTTACAAATTCGTACTTACGTTAAAATATTGTCTATGATTTTTGGAAACCTTTACATACGTTAATAAAAAACCGGCCAAGTGCGAGTCGGACTCGCGCGCAAAGGGTTCCGTACCATTATCAATTTATTATTAAAAAAATACAGTTAAGTCAACCTACCTCAAAAACTATAGGAGATAATTTAATCAAACCAAAAATCGTTGATAGAGTTTATTAATGTGCATAACATATATTTTTTTCAGAATTTTATATCGCGTAGTTTAAAAAATAGAGGGGGGGGACACATTTTTCAGACTTTGAGAGCTGATATCTCGAAAACGATTTGCTTAAATAAAAATGTGATGTATAAACCTTCATATCATTTTCAAAGACCTTTCTATTAATACCCCACACGCTTATGTAAAACTAAAAAAAAATTCTATCCCTCAGTTACATGTATGGAGGGCCCCCACCCCAATGGTTTTTTTTACAATTTAGTATCATAATCCTGTAGCGGTTTATACAACACATATTCTCACCAAATTTCGTTACTGTAGCATTTATAGTTTCCGAGTAAATCGGCTGTGACAGACGGACAGACGGACAGACGGACAGACGGACATGACGAATCTATAAGGGTTCCGTTTTTGCCATTTTGGCTACGGAACCCTAAAAACGTAGAAACCTAATAAAATGGCAAAGTTTTTGTTAACGTATTTGACATTTTTTTCTAGATATCAATATTTTATATACACCGTTCGATAGAGCAGGAAATTTGCAGTCGAACGGTATAATTAACTCAATTTTGTCATTTTGGTGGTTACATTAATTCATATTACAATCGACGATATACGCATATTTAATACGAAAGGCCTACGTCCAGTCGTGGACTGAGATAGGCTGATGATGTGATGGACGTGTTAGGATTTGGGAAGCAATATCCATCAATTTTTAATAAATGAATAATCAGCGACACTTCTATCCCTTAGTCGACTCTTACAACACCCGCGTGAAGTGGTAATAAATGTATTCTTACTGCCGTTGCCACGCAACACAGCATTTGATATAATTGATAATTCTTGTGCATTTAGTGCATATAACATTCAATTACTTACTCGTCTGAAGCCATGACGCAAAATGAGTATTTGCACTGACTCCGATCACAGCACTTTTTCGCCGAAATCTGCACCTTTGTAACATCAATGATTTTTGTTTCTGCAAAGAGTTCCTCAACTTTGGCATTTTTTGAGAATTCCTCATTATGACTCATATTTTACAGACAAACGGGTCTTAATCGCGTAAACTTACGTTTAATTATATCCTGAGATATAATTAAACGTAAGTTTACTTAATTTTAATATTGATCCTTCCGTATTTAAGTTTACGCGATTAAGACCCGTTTGTCTGTAAAATATGAGTGATAACTGATAATCCTCATTATGACATTTAAAAAAATAACAGGAGTGCAAACTCTGTCTTACAATGATGGTATGCTGTTAGGCCATAATCTAACTTGTATCTTCCCTCTACAATCGCGAGCAAAAATAACAAATAAGCCATAATTACTGCTCGATTAACATTCCTAATCATTCTATTTGCTCTGTTGCTTTATATCAGAATTGTATAATTTTATTTAATTTATGCTGATTACATAGCGCTCAAACACGGATAGATCAGTACTTACATAAATATACTGGCTCGTTTCTTAAATTATACAGCTGGTAAATAATAGATCGAGCTTTTAGTGTGTAGGTATAAATATATGATAGAACCTAATTGGGAATCACAAGCATTGTTATGAGCAGCTACATATTTAACAAGCACATATTATAACAGTACAGTACTAGTACATAGTAATTATGGCACTAGCTTAACATTTGAGTATAATGTACTAAGTGAATGTAACTATCTATTAGTGTTTACAGTTTGTTTTAGTACAGTCGTCATCAGATGTATCGAAGCGGCCATGATGTTAAATATCTGAACGTGCATTCTAATGCCATAAAAATATAGGCCTGCTCAGATATTTTTGATGACTCTGGCCATTCTGATATGTCTGATGGCGACAGTACATATTAAAATTGTTGAGTTAGAAGTAATAACTAATGTCAAAATAATATGCCCCCTAAGTAGATTTTCGTTTTCAGCTTGCCCACACTTTACATTACTGTTTTTTTGCACAAGCATACTTATACTCAGTATCTAACAAACAACATCAGGAAAACCCGATACGAGAGTAAATAGCCTCGGAAGCCTGGCAGGATATCTTTAATTACATAATTTATCTTGTTTGCAGGAGGATAATATTGTCCTTAACTGGCTTTCGCTAATAATTACAAAAATAGACATCACGATTTAATTTCTTTGTTCAGCACGTATTGCGTATTTTTCAAAGAACGAAAAATTTTTGGATTGTAAATTATGATTCTAAAAGACTAATGTCACTACATAATATATGGCCCGAGAAACTTATAAAAAATGCCGATGTAAAGGTCCAAAGGCATACTATAGGCCTTTGGACCTTTAAAGCAGTGGACGTTTTATAACTGAAAAGATGCCGATGATGATGATAGTCACAGTTTTTTTCGACACTTTAGCCGCATTGATATCTTTGATATCAACTGTACTATAAAATAGCTTAAAGTGGTATAAATAAATTCACGTGTACATACAGCGAATAAAGAAAAAAACATAAACCCATCCTTTCCGCCTCTTCCTTTATGCGGTGTCCTTCTCAATGTCTGTGTCGAGGCCCGATCATTTATAAATGTCGTATTTATTCCCATACAATGGCCCGAGCCACCTCAGTTCACATGTAGGACCCCTCACTAATTAAAAAAAGACTGACGAATAAGACCAGCGATTTTTATCGCTCGCCGAATCGTACATCCAAAGAAAAACGTAGGCGTTTTCTATTTCACTTCCTTCTCATACGTCCGCTACTTAGAATAGGATATCTCTTTCTTACTTCGTATCAACCATTTTCTTTATTCATTAAATCAGTCGGTAATTGTTTATAATTATAATTCATTTAAATTTGGAAGAAAGCCGTTACCGCTTCTGCATCTTGATACTGTTGCTCGTCTGTGGGAATTTGATATTTTATCTTCCTACGAATGCAGTCGACGGTTCGGGTTGCCTTGGCTACTCGGATCATTCGATAATCGACTCCGAATTTTATAGAGTGCACGCACGTAGAGTCGAGTTTCATTCGAATAATAAATCGAAATCAAGAACGTGATGGCGACAGTGTTTTATTTGAACATTACTGGTTTCTGGGAGATAACACTTTTTATGATCTTAATTATAGTTACGGTCGTCTACAGGACTAACGCGGTGACGGTATGATAATTATCATAATTGTTATTCACTTCCAGGAAGGCTTTTATTTTGAGATTTATTTTGACTTATTTTGACCGAAATCGTCCTTGCCACCAGTATCCTAAGGATTTTAAGTGTACCTAAGAAGACATCTGTGAGTAATGAAAATATATTTAATAAACATTAATTTACTAAATCAAAATACATCAAAAGAAATATTAACTAACTTTCAGACTATAATATTTTCGGTCACTCACAGATGTTTCAAAGTAATTTAGCTAAGCATACGATACGACTTACTTAATTAACTAGTTGGTAATTAAGTTCAAAAAGCATTTAATACGTTTTAAACCCACTCATAGTATTAAATGCCCGCCCTCGACCAAATTCAGTTTGCTTAAGTTAAACCAACTAATGGAAAATATCTGTTACGTAAATTAATAAATTAACTAAGACGAAATAATTCGAAAAGCCTTAAGCTTTAAACATCTCAGTGAGTTACCGCACTTAATTTATCAAAATGTACATAGAACCCTTCTTAATGCGGTATAATCCTTACGAGCACATTTTATTAAATTAAAATTTTGCTCAACATCTTTTCATTAGCCGTAAATTGAAACGAAAAGCAAATTGCGGTTGAAAAAAATATGGCCTCGTGCATCGAAGTTAATATTAGTATGAAACTTCGGATCCTCGTAGGAGTTACAGCAATGGTTATGCAGATTCATTAATATGCATATCGCGCGGATGGATGTTGTAACCAACTATCGCCAATAGAGGAGTTTAACGCAAGAAACTTCATAATTAATTCACAATCTTAGACCGAGCACGGTTTATTACACCTACATTGCGGCGTAGTATGTTTGCTGTGTTAACTTCCCTCTGTTATTGTGATAGTTCGGAGGGAGACCGCTGCTGTGAGCTCGAATAAATTATTTAGTTATTGCACAGTTACACCAATTTGTGAAATCAGAGATACCGTATACACTATACACCTCTAAAGGTGTATTCAGATCAAACGAGCAATCGCTGTTCGCTAATCACGTTTTGTGTAACGATCGAATTTCGTAGAGTGGGGGGATAGAATAGCGAATGCTCGTTTGGTCTGAATGCACTTTTAGTGCTCAGTCGAATCCTCACTCTTATTTTACATAATTATTCGACACGAAACTCAAGCACTTTATGAAAAGTTTACAACAGATACTGTTTAATTTTCCTTTTTCGATTAGGTTTTTGATTATTATTTCTCATAGATAAGAAACCCAATAACCTATAAAATCTTAATTGTAAATAAACAATCAGTAATTGATATTTTTTACCTTTAAAACAGTCAGTAACAAAATGAGAAAACGGTAACTCATGCATTTAGCACTATTAAGATTGTGTAGAAACTTAAAAAAAATGCTCAGTCCATGAAAACGAATTGGAAGATAATTGATAATTACTTATTGTCTCATATAACATTAACTTGAGTGATCCGTGGGATTAGGTCGATTTGTGTAAGTTGTCCCAAGATATTTATTTATTAAGATATTTTTATTTATTTGATATCCGTAAACAGTAACTATCTGCAGTACTTATCACAATATATATATATTTTAATATATACATTTAATTGTTTGTCGTCGTTGCCATCACGTCCTGACAAATATTATGTCAGTGTAAAAGTGATGCGTCGCACGATAAACGATTAACGCTCAAGCTTAACGTTTAAGCCACCTGGGGGGTTACCATGACGTATGTACTAATGCGATTCAGTTTAGGTCGAGAAAAAGAGACAAGGCTATACGAATCGTATATCTCTGTCCCTTTCCCTGAACCTAAACTGAATCGCATTAGTGCGTCATGGTAACCCTCCTGGTATTTTAAAAACGTTGTCTTTGTTTACTAAGCCAAATATGTAGGTAAATAAATAATTTCCGGTACCTAAACTTATATTAGGTATAGATGTGCCCACGATTGTAATGATAGCAAAAGTAAATAGCATGCAACAATTTTGGAAACCTTCTAACATTTTGCGAAAGTTAAGCATTAGCTCTGTGATAAATAATTACAAAGCTTACGCTGCAATGCAATCAAAATAACTATGCAAAATCGTAGCCATATAACATATGGCGCTATAACGATTTCAAATAGCCTTCGGAGCTTGTTTGTTCTTTCACTAAGCTATAATTACGCGGGTCTTGTTAACTTTTTCGTCTCTGCTCAAGCTTCAAATTAAAAGGGAATCGCCAGTTACCGGCTGGCTCGACCGCAACGTACAGTTATTAACGATTCCGGTATAGAAAATGTTTTACTTCCACTGTCTTATTAAACTTGTTTTTGGGACTCCTCTGTTTTATCTACGCCTTTGTAGCAATGAGCTTATTGTAGATACGACTGGGTCTATTGGGAGGGTATTACAATATGTTATGTTACCTTGTGATGCTACCTATACAATGCACTTGACACTTGTATTTTTGCAAATTACCGCATTACTTAATTTTCCATTTACGTATATTTATTTTGTATGAAGCATGTTCACACTTTTGTTCCGTATTGGACAGCATTTTTAGGTATGTATGTATAAAAGTACGCACCTATAGAGTAATGCTAAGAAATAAATTTGGTTAGCAAAAAAATCTGTGCTTGCTTAAAAAATAAACTGTAGAAAATTAAATGCATGAACGAACGAAAATATACCTACTCGAAGACATGTCATAAAAACAAAACATAACGTACTTTAAAACAATTATAACAAGCTTTCTTTAAAAATAATGTTCGTCTGGATTTTATTTTTGTTCTGTGTTACCTGATCTGAAGTTTTACATACCTACATAGTTCACGTCTTGACACTGACAGTAATTATCGTTTTAGAATTATTTCATTGCAATAATCTTAATTTTACGGACACCATTTTCGACAATCTCGACTTTCATATTACATTTGAATTAGTATCTTTTTTAATTTACCTCATTGTATAAAATCAAAAACGGAACGTCCATGTTATGATATCCACTATGTAATTTTTGTTTTTTCATTCCGGTTAACCCATATTCGTGCGGCGTCGAGGGCGCGCAATTATGTAATTACGTGTTAGGAGATCTGTTTTTATCACGTCCACCCTTGTCTATTGGACGATAATTGAACTCTTGTTTTGGTCGTAACTTGTAATCAGACCAATTTACCAAATTTTTATGGTCGCCGCCATATGCTGAATTATGAGAAGAGTTTGGGCGCCATGTGCTAAAATATTCAACGTTTTTCAATCAATTCAGATGGTGTAGTATATTTCCATTGTTTTTTTTTTATAATCGAATCAGTCTTTTTTTAGTAAAGATACCTACAGGTATAATTATATTTATACACAGGTAGTCTATTTTTTTTCTATATTTAATGTGACGTATTATCATAAATTGATACATTTTCGAAGGCGCAACTTGAAAGTATTCTGGGATTCAATGATTACATTATCAATTGAATAAAATTGCTCTTTAATTTAATTGCTTATATTTAATTGCTGGTTACACAAAGTCTAAAATCTGAACCAAAACATACCGACAGAGCCAATAAATAAACCAGCAGCTGCGAATCCCTTTCCATACAAGAATCACTACATCTGCCTTTCGCGACTACGAAAAACGAAAAAGGAAACGTGTTAACTCGCGAACCAAAAATGTTTCATCACATCTAACTTAGTCTTTTTCTTCCGATATTTTGCTAATTCTCGAGGCACGAAGTAATTTCGGCGGCCATATGGCGTTAACAATAGGGCAGGTCAATAACATGCCCGAGATCGCCAGTGAAACGTCCCACTTACTAACAACATATATAATTTGACCATGTGTAGACCGTAACACGTTGCATTAAGGTTTAAAACTTGCCAGTTAACTGTGTCAATGACGGTACTTGCGATGATATCTATGGATATAATATAGAGCTGCTTTCAGAAAACGATATTAATATTTCAGCATGTTACTGGCAGAATATAAAACTTTCTTCACACGACCCTTGTCAAAAATAATAGAGCAGATCAATAATGGCTTCAAAGACGGCGAGACCTTGGGTATGATCGCGTCTGATATTAGGTACTCTATAACTTTTTATGTTAAGTAGCTTCCTTTCTCTATTATATATAACCGTAATAATACGAAGTCTGATGGAAATACCGAAAGGGTTTTTTGTAAGTTACCATGGAAAAATGTATTTTCTATTTGATTTTGTCGTTAACTATATAAATAGGGGCCAAGCGGCATCGACGTGGGTCTTATACTATAGATACTCGGATTTCCTTTAGTGTGAAACTCCGTCCCGTTTTAGAAGGACTTCGTTTAAAGTCTTCCCTGGTAGGCATTCAAGCGAGAGAAAGAAAGAAAAGAAAGAAAAAACATTTATTTGTGACGCAACATAATATAAAACATTAAAACACAACATAAACAAGAATATAAAAAATAAAATGCCACAAAATAGTCTCCAATTCAGCAAGTTGCTGGGCTGTAATCACAGTCCAGCGCTGGTATTCCATTGTAGCCTTTAGTGAGCCTCTAGTTGGTCACGGTTGGTAACATAAATGAAAACTGGCAAGTTGGCAACCCTCTTAACCTAATTTATAACATAACAAGATTAAATTGTGAACGCGTCTCCCACCTACCGACACTTGACTAGTTAGAGAGCTCAATGGAGTAAACCTCCAATCTCGCTTACCCACAAGAAAATCGTGTAAAGCTGGATTCGGCATCTGAAGCGGCCAATCTGTTCAAGCAGCTATAATCTATGTATTTTACAGACAGTCATTCTGGCTATACATTGTAGTCATTTAAGGAGACCTTTGGACATGCATCCGCCGTGGCAGCGTCGCCAGACTTCTGTAAAATAAATAAAAAAAGATTAGTGAAGTTTATTCTGAAAAAAAAAACAAATCATTGTTGTTATTACAACATTGATTTGTTTTTTTTTATGGATTCAGGCTCAAACTAAATTATTCTACTGCAATTGGGTACGAATAACAAGTCACCAAGATTTGAAGACCTGAACCTCTACTATGGCGATAAAGAGACTAAAGTGATAAAACGTAATCGTAGCTGCACTCGTTAAGAAAAACCAGCAAGATACCCATTATTCCACCTTGAATGCTTCGTCTGACATAGTAATGCACCAAACCGTTCCGTCCGTTTATTTGCTGTAGTAATGAAATCAGTTACTTGCTGCAAAAGACATATGTGTTAGTTTTTAGTAAAACGTCCCACTTTATTCGCTTACCGTAAAGACGAGATTTCCTTGTACCTTCATATGAATAAACTGACAAAGCGGCTTTATGGCAAACGACAAAGTGGGACGTTTCACTAAACTCACTCACATATATTTAAACATTCAATTTTCATTCATCAATTTTCATTCAAAATCAAAAATTTTTAACGCATCGGAAAAGTTAAATAGTGTGAACTTGTTGTTTATGGCCAAGCGCATATCCTTAGTGACCTAAATAATAGAAATGTCAATAAAAATATGCAGCTCTATACAATTCCATTCCTTGAGGTATGACCATTACAGCAGGTTCAATCAAAAAATCATTTTTTATCATATTTAAACCGGACGCAGCAGCTCGTAACAAACGACGTGAGGCAATATTATTATATTATTGTTATTTAACATTGTTAACGGTCAGTGACAATACATAGTTTTAATATTATACTTAGGCACCTATATTTCTATTGGTATATATTATATTAAAATAAAATAACCATCACTAACCATCCTTTCATTTGATTGATAATGGGCAGCAGCGTCATCATACTGGACACACTACTGTGATCGCCAATCCGCTTGCCCAGCGTGGCGATTATGGGCATTTATCTCCTTATGCATCTATCTATATGTACAGTTAATAGGAGAGGCCCACGTCCAGCAGTGGACTGATAAAGGCTGATAATTATATTAAAATAATGTATTGTTGTAGGTATTTACACTGTAAATTGGTTCAATGTTGGAACTTTATTATTGATTGTATCTTGAATATTTAATTAATAACTTTGGCTTGAAACAGATGACAGAGAATTTTGGAGCAAAGATCGTATTACCGATTTAACACAAAAAATACTGTCTCTAACCACAGTCATTTAACCTAAATAACTTATAACTAAAAGCTACCCCTAAAGAACATTTTTTTAAAGAAATTATCGATATCGTCGAGGATAGTGCAAATAGTGCAATACCGCGTAACTAGCACATATGCAGATAAAGGTTAGATTTCATAGAAGTATGTCTGAAATAAGATTCTTATTGACATGTGTTACATATATTGCTCTATCTACGACGATATGCAATTATTATCGCACAGCATTTTAATGTGTGCGTATAGGTAACAAAAAGATTTTACGACCAAACCAAAGCTGTGCTGAATAAAAGCAGAGCAAAAAAAATTAAGAAACTATATATACATCCATTCAATGTATCAGATAATATGCATTACGGTTAAGATCCCTAAATCTAAAATGAAAAACCTCTACTTGTATAAGGATCCCCTTATAGAGGTTTTCCAAATGATGGTGTTGTTTTGACACATTCATTAGTCAACGTCGTAATTTTTAAATTTATGCGTTGTGATGTAATTGATGAGGTTAACAAGTCTGAACGAAGAGGGATTTTGTTTCCATGAAATAAACTACTGCACGTTAAGAAGAAAGCCATTTATAGTAATGAGCCGACGGAGAAATGTGTAGCCGTACCACGAGTTGGAAAGTAAAAGATACGTTAGGTTTTACTCGATACATAAAGCATTCTATCGCGCTCACACATGATTGGTGCGACAGTATGTCGCCGCGAGATATATCTCTCGTCCTTCACTAGCTATATTAACAAAAGAGGGACGTATAGACTATCTCGCGGCGAGATACTGTCGCGCCAATCATGTGCTAAGCATACAGTAAAACCTAACGTCACCGCTACTTGCAAAGTCCTGGGTGCTTAGCCAAGTTGCCAATCGCGAGCGCTTAAACGTCGATCGTAAGCGAAAGGCAGCTAATTGTCTTTGTCGCACTAATAAGCAAGAGTGAAAGAGAGGGAAAATTACGATACGCTACCAAGCGCTAGCGATTAGCAACTTGGCTAAGCATCCTGGTACGGCTACAATTTGTAAGTAACTACATGAGTTTCAGCGAATAACCGAAAAGTAAGTACAATTTACTCCGTGTGCGCCCGAATCTCATAAACCGTCATATCAGGGTGCTTAGCCAAGATGCCAATCATTAACGCTTAATCGTCAATCGTAAGCGTAAGGCAGCTAACTGTCTTTGTCGCACTAATATGAAAGAGTGACAGAGAAGGAAAACTACGATACGTTACTAGGCGCTAGGGATTGGCAACTTGGCTAAGCATCCTGTAGCTGTACAATGAGCTGGCGCCGTGTTATTAACGTGGACATACTTTCCATTCATCCCAGTCGTAATCGCGTATTGGTGCGAGCGAGCCGGATAGAAAGTAATTCACACAGACGTAAATCAGTAATTAGGGTGTCCCCTATTTTCGGAATTTTAGAAATTAATAACGCATACCCCCTAAATCGGTTTCTTTTACCTCAAAACACACTGAAAAAAAAAATCAGTTCATTTCTGTAACTGCAACCCGTGCCGACTTTCATGCCATTTTCCTATGCAAAGTATGAAAATGACCAAAATTTTTTTTTCGTTTTTTTTATTTTTTTCTATGGCACTAAAATATACTACTATCTTATAAACATTTTATCATAAAATTAACTTGATGAGAATAGAAAAACAATACATTATTATCAACTTACTCTCGGACTAATTTTTTTCATAGTAATTTGTATGGGAATTTCAGATGAAAGTCGGCACGGGTTCCTGTTACAGGAATGAGCTGATTTTTTTTTTCAGAGTGTTTTGGGGTTATAAAAGCCGATTTAGGGGGTATGCTTTATTCATTTCTAAAATTCGTAAAATAGGGGACACCCTAGTAACCATACTGCAGTACTTTTTAGCCTAATTTTGTTTATAGCTGAAATAGTTGGAAGGGTATTTTTTTTATTAGCATGTATTTAGAAGATGTCAATATTTTTAAGACTTCTTTTGCAGAGATTTAGTTTAAATCTCACGTTAAATAATTTTGGAATTCGACGAGAAATTGACATCTCATTCCAATTGGTCAAAGGCAGTTTTCATTGAACAATATGATTACGCTTTATCACATGGTACTAGTTAGTTTTTCATTTACAAAGAAACATGTAATTTCAATATTTCATAACATTTTATAGCATGGTACCTATAATCTTGAAAATAAATAATAGCATGTGATCTATAGTCGTACATTTTGTAACGTTCTTTTCATATGCACACAAGTGCAGAGAAATAGAATTCCTCCTCCTCACTGTCTATCACCCTGTGTGAAAAAATGTACTATCTGTAGAATTGAACAAAAATTGCCACTAAGAGGTGGAGGTGGATGGAACCAGTTCCCTATCAGAGAGCATGTTAAAATAATGATACTCGTACGCGGAAAAGGAGGAAAACGTGAAATATGTTTTCCCGTTACCTCAAATTCGTGTACCTCAAAATATTCATAGAGCTTTGTCTCTCGAGGACCTGCCGTGATAAAAATATGTAAGCAAAGTATGTTTATGAAATATTTTACTGGTGTCTGTTACAAGATGTCATTGCTTTTTATATGACGTGGTAAATATATATTGGGAATGAAATATCGGGCTTATTACAGCTATAAATAAAAATAGTTTTGCATGACTATTGTATCTATAATGCATAAATATGTTGTAATTATTCTTCATATTTAATAATATGGCTGCCGGATTTCAATAGTTATACTTTGAACTCGTATAATAAAACTATACATATATTTAGCTACTCCAAAAGATTTATTTTTTAGGATTTCATATCCGAGATGTTTAAATTTATCTTTTATAAATTCGTCATGTCCGTCTGTCATAACCTATTTGCTCCTAACCTATATTAAATACCTATATTGTTTTACGCCTTATTCAAATTAAAACGTTATTTTAATTAATTATAATAAATTATAAATATTAGATGTTATATACCAAAGAAAAAAAAACCAACCAAAATAAAAATACCAAAGAAAAATTATAATAATTGGTAACCAAACATGTAGAGTAAACGCTGGAAAAAAATCTCACTAAAGTTACCGCAGGCTGTTAGAACAAGAGAATCCGAGAAAGAAAACCACCATACATTTTCCATTACGTCGATGACATTAAAAACACGCAACTATCGGAAATACGATACGCCAGCTTGAAAAAGCCATTTTAAAATTCCATCTTTTCATTAAACGTGTTTATATAAGCCAGAATAAGTCAATAATTTAATCCAGTAGCGTTTTCATTTTGATAAAACAGAATCGAAGTCATAAACGAATCGATTTTCACTAAATGAATAGAAAGGTATGGAAACAATGGGCGATTCTATCCTCATCGACGTACTATAAGTCGGGACTCGGGAAGGGCGGGCTATAATAACGCCATTCTGCCGGGATTTTGCCGGCGAAAAAAATTGACGTAATTTTAAAAAGAAAAACCGTCGGCCGTAAACATCCGGTGTCTAGCAGAAGGAGGTCAGTAGGCGCCGGGATCGTGATAAATCAAGTATAATGTGAATTACATATTAATGGAAACGTTTCTTTGACAAAACGGTAACAAATGACCTGTAAAAGTTTGGGAAGTATACAATTGTCCTTGTGTTGTACTGTACGTAGGTACGTTGTCAGAGACTTGGAGTGTAAATCGGGAAAATATAGTTAATATTATGTTAAGCTGGTTATCTGACAATCTTTATGATACTTGTTTCCCGTGTGTGGTTCGATAGCACGATTATTTCCTTAATTATAACAGCCATATTTATTTTATTTGTTGTAACAGTTTTTTTTTTCATTATAACTTTAATAATATCATATGCTATTAACAATCTTTGATATTCACAATACCTACTTTCCTTCCTTCCTCTTTATGAATATAGTATTATATTTTTTTAGGATTATAACTATTGCAGTTAATTTAAACCGTTAGGTATATTTGACAAACATATAATTTAAGCAATGTAATCACTGTGAAATTTCATATATAACCGTTAAAGAACGCAATAATACTTTGTTTCAATATTATTACACAACTCAAACTATTAAAATTAACATAATCATAAAACCAGAGTGCCATAACGTTTTGTTAGACCCAATTCTATGTAGATTGGCTAGACCTTCCAGATGGCTGGTCGCCAACGAAGCACCTTAATGCGGGAATGATTTGGCAACTGCTTTCGTCAGCTTGCGAGAAGGCTTACGAGTATGTAGGTACAATACGATTCTGGAGATTCAAACAACACTTGGCCATTTTGAGAACAATTAAGGTGTGTTTTCAGAAAGAGAAAGTAATCGCAAATTATCACGATAATAAATTAAAAAACTACTTTAACCGATTTCTCCAAGAGCCCATCATCAAACCTCGACTTGGTTCCAAGGGGACCATCTCGATTTGTAAATAGTTCCTTACGTATAGTTTACAGGAAAACTTATAGGATGTTTTAGTCCGTGGGCTAGTCGGCCTGAAATTAGAAAACGGTATAATTTGGGGGTACCAAGTGTCCTTTTTACAGTAGTTAGACATATTCATAAGGATGTTAAAAAAGTATGATAGACATCTCAAAGTGGTAGCTAATAGGCATACGGGCTATTTCAAGATTTCTGTTGTATGACAGGTATGGTTAAAATTAGGAGGTACAAATTTTCCTTTTCACGGCTGTTAGGTAAGCTTATAAAAACGTCAAAAATGCAAGATTGCCATTTATAAGTGCTACCTAACAAAAATGGGGGCCAATCAAAGATGGTGGATCTCAAGTTTTACAAAATCAAGTATATCTCGAGAACTATTAAATATATCTAATTACTCTCTTGAACAAAATTAAAGGCATATTTGTAAGCTTCATATTTTGCATATACGCCATATTGCTAAAACCAACCAATAATTAATTATGACCAAATATATGAAAATTTCGTGATTTTGATTTTTTTTGTGTCGTGTTTTTACATAGTAGTCACAAATATGCTTTTAATTTTGTTCAAGAGAGTAATTAGATATATTTAATAGTTCTCGAGATATACTTGATTTTGTAAAACTTGAGATCCACCATCTTTGATTGGCCCCCATTTTTGTTAGGTAGCACTTATAAATGGCAATCTTGCATTTTTGACGTTTTTATAAGCTTACCTAACAGCCGTGAAAAGGAAAATTTGTACCTCCTAATTTTAACCATACCTGTCATACAACGGAAATCTTGAAATAGCCCGTATCCCTATTAGCTACCACTTTGAGATGTCTATCATACTTTTTTAACATCCTTATGAATGTGTCTAACTACTGTAAAAAGGACACTTGGTACCCCCAAATTATACCGTTTTCTAATTTCAGACCATCTAGCCCACGGACTATTTATAGTATTTTAAAATAATACCTGTCATAGAAAACTCAATATTCGAGAACGTACGGAACCTTTTTTACGCGAGTCTAACTCGGACTTGGCCGATTTTTCTTTGGCATATGATGTATTTTACATGTACGAGTATGAACCTAATATACCTCATCATTATAAATCAGGTAATCATAAGAAGAGCAGAGTCACTACCAAGTATGTAGATAAACTAAGGTACAGTCCTTGTATATTGATTAGTACTTCTTACCCATTAATTTGTGAAAAATAATGAAACAAAACACAAAGGCTTGTTAAAATTTAACAGACAATTTACTAAACTTTAAGAAAATTGAGCAGGCTTGCCTTAATACACAAACGTCAGTTAATTACTTCAGCTAATGAAAATACGACTTTAATCATTATTTTTTCCTTGCGGCACGAAATCGTTAGTTAATTTATTTCCTGGTTGCATATTAAAAAGTAAATGCTTACCTACCTACCCGTATTATAAAGTATTACATGATCGTTTTCTCCGCAAAATGGGGTTTATGTAACTAAATATTAATTTCATACTGCCAATATTATACGAATATAAATAGGGTATAGAATATTTTTGTAAATAATACACAAAGAGGTGGCCATGAGGTGATGGCATTAAGAGTATATTTCTCACCACTCTAACTCTTCCCGTGGGTATCGGAAGAGTCGACTGAGGGATTGAAGTGTCACTGACAAATATATTCATTGACAGGAAATTGATGATCGGCAGCAGCATCATCATAATGCATACCACTGCGATCGCCAGTACCTACGCTTGCCTAGCGTGGCGATTATGGGCTTTTATCTCGTGATGTGTTCACGCATACTTAGTGGGAGAGGCCTACGTCCAGCAGTGGAGTGAGATAGGGTCGTTCAGATTACCAATACCCATATGCGTAAATTTAAAATTTGAGAAAAGAATACTGTAAACATATGTACTTCGAATTTATTTTTAAGATCCTGAAATTGTGCGCATAACGGAATTGGCATTCTCAATGACGATTGGCTGATGCTGCTTCGATGTTGATAGAATCGGTATTTTTTTTTCTTTGGTATATGGCATCCATGCCGTGTGGTGACGGCAGTAAGAATACATTTGTCACCACCCCAACTCCTCCTGCGGGTGTCGTAAGAGTCGACTAAGGGATTGAAGTGTCACTGACCATTCTACAAGATTGATGATGGGCAGCAGTGTCATCATAGTGGACATGTGTCCACTATGATGACACTGCTGCCCATCATAGTGGACATGTGTCCACTATGATGACACTAGTGTTCACTAGTAATGTTACTGCAATCGCCAATCCGCTTGCCCAGCCGGGCGATTATGGGCTAATGCGTCTATACGCATAGTTAATAGGAGAGGCCTACGTCCAGCAGTGGACTAAAATAGGCTGATGATGTTGATGGCATCCACTACTAATGACATGTCTTCCTTTTTATTAACTTTTGTGGTAAGTTCAAACGTCACTCATGCATATTTGTAAACGATTACTCACAACTTATCAAGTTAGGTAACTTGACTTAGATTGCGGGTGCTGCGCCCATTACGCGGTGAGGTTCCCATCATTACAAGAATTCCTATTTCGGAGCTTAATAGTAGGGTTGCTAGACAATTATTCTAACGCACTACTTATTTCGGGATAATATGTTTGTTTAGCTGCCTTGTATAATAATATCCTAAAAATAGTTAAATATTTTTTGGTACAGTACTTCGGAGGGCTGTCTGTACAAAGAAACGTCGTACGAGACACGTGCAAAAATGTTTTTCTTACTTATGTCGTAATGTACTATTTTGTGTTGCCCTCAGCTTGAATAACTTTCATACAATACATTTTAAGGCAATAATATGTACCTTTGACTTATCCTTTGTAGTCATACCGAGTACCGTGAAGCAGGTACTTAATAAAAATACCACAAACTTTAATCCAAACTACAAGTTTTTCCAAAATCCATGAATAACTTAATTTACTCTCTCGATCAACACTTACGATCGATTTCAACGACGCCACATAAAATAATTGCATTGCCAAATCACACCAGTAACTTGACAAATATATCGTAATTACTGATTCACCCAAGTTCAAAGGTCCGCCCGCTGCCAATAAGTCTACAGGCCTTAAGCCTGCATAAATCACAGTCACCGCCTCCGAGACATAAAACTCGTTTAATTTACCGCCAAAGATAATGATACAATTGCAAATTAACCGCTCCTACAGTCAGCAAAGAAAGTATCCACGCGATATTGCACCTTAACACCATGGAATGAATTTCGTGTTACTCACTGTACCCGCAGAATCGACGGTTGTTTATCTTTAATCACCCTTTATTTTTTCTGTTTCACCCCCTATAAAACACCCTTGCAACGGGTACAGGGTACCTACATTTAAAGTGATGATTAGGACACCCGTTGTGCGGATTGTTTATTGGAGCATTATATTAGGTTAATACATAAAACATGTTTCATTAAATAAGTATAGGTAAAAAACTTAAGTAAGTCACCTCTGTTGTATGTAGTAGTGATCTATTCAATTAGACAATACATGTTTCAATTGCATACACAAACAAAACAAATAGATTAGGTACAATTACGTACAACAGGAGCTTTTCTTAACTTTTTTCATCTATAGATAACATGTGCACATTATAGCAGTAAACACATTGTAATTCGATGAAGACGAAGGAAAAATGTCTATAGAAAATCAACAACTAAATGCGATAATTCAAACCATGTCAACGAGCTGCGTGGACACACGTCACGCCATTACCAGTTAGGTTTTCAATTTTAGAAAAGTATTTTATTAATCATAGAAATTGCAATAAACTCTGTACGTTCTTGACCTACATTCTTAAGCGGAAACGGAAACTGGTGCGATAATCTTAACAAGATTCAGTGACCCTATTCAACTAGGTTTCTAAATAGCTCAAGGTATAGCTCTTCAGATCCCACAAAGCCAATCCCACTGTAGTATGTCGCCCCGGCCATGATAACAAGAAAGTAGACATGGGCGACTTTAGTATCGATTAATCCACTTACTAATAAAATAAAACTATGAAACCGGATTATATCGCGTATATTAATTACATCCTGAAGTTTCAAACTCTTTATAGCGTTCGTAGTCTACGGGTGACTGTCAGCGGAAGAAATTCGATATTATCTACCTCCTTCAAAATATGTACAAAAATACCTACATACAAAATATTTACTTATATACTTATCCAGATACCATAAATTTTAATGGGTGGTTATACGAGTACATACCAAATCGGCAAATTAAGCTAGTTCTGTTGTTCATCAAAAATCATCAAAAACCAAATAAGTCAAAATTTCAAATGATTAAAAAAAAAATGCCAATACTAAAAATTAAAATATTATATTACAAACATAAAATTTAATAATTAAATACATTACAAAAACAATATAACTTAAATAATAAAAATTAAACTAAATCTAAAATACAAACTACTTAACCGTAGAGACCTAAACCTCGTTCCGGCTACCACCCGGCCCAAACGTGCCGAGAATGCTAGCAGCATTCCCGCGTTGGATGGCCAACGATATTCGTTGGACAAGGTAGGAGCCGGAACGGGGATCGCCACCTCTAACATATAGACGCCGCCCCAGGTCCCTTACAAGTTTTTTGGCCTCTCTGCACCACGGCCCAGACGTTTCCACGGCGACCGGAATGAAATCGTACGCTGATTCCAGGTTGGCGTACTTGCCGTGCTTATTTCTGGCAGCGTTTTCTGCGGCCGCGCCTGCTGTCCTGCTGGTGTGATGAATGTGTGTTGCAGCAAATGTACACACGCAGGTTGCATCCCAGAGCAGGCAGCGGCCTTTGGACCATGGAATCAGCGTCAGACCATCCGGTCGCTTGCCATCAGTGCGACTTAGGCCTTGAGGCTCCAGTATGCAGGGCGTGTTCGCCGAGATCATGCTGCGACGTATTATTTCATTGATCGCATGATGTCTCGGGAATCGCCCTGCAGACCGGGAGCAGCTCAAGCCGTGGTGCCCGTTTTCTTCAACAGTTGCTCCACATATGCAGCGATGGGGTTCACATACCTTGGAGCCTAGTCTCAATGCGACCCCTACCCTCAAGGTGTCGTTATCAAGTAGGGTTCCTAAGTGTGGTGAGGGTAGGGCGTGCAACCAGGCTCCCGACTCCGGTTGTTTTACAGCTTTAAGACGGGCGGAATCTTTTAATTGCACTGAGCCGTTGAGTAAATGGCAGTATGCATGTTCACACAAGCTGTCGTCCCAGGCTCGCTGCAGAGCTGGATTTGCTGGTGGCGATAATCCAGAAGATCGAGCGTACCATTCATCCAAAGCTTCCTGCACAAATGAAAGACGGATATTGCCTCCATTAAAACAGAGAATTTTAGTGACAAGATCCGCCGATGCATGTGACGAGGCGAGGAAAGCTACGATACCGATATCGTGCATTTTACGAATTCCCAAACCTCCGTAGCGAATGGGAAGCGTCGCCTGGCGCCACTGCGCTTCATTAATTTGGACGTTAAGGATGTTTTCCAAACCATCTTTGAGCTTAGTGTCATAGTCCAATACATCCTTCTTGAACATCCAAGTAGGTGCGGTCCGTAGGGTATAGGTTATGCGCGGCAATGTGAAACAACTGCGAAGTAAGGTGAGAGACACGTGCGCTGATAGGTGTTTTAAATGCTCAAACGAGGAAACCAGAGCTGCTGTTTTTGCTTGTAGTATCGCGCTCACCCCTTCAGGGAAAATAGGTGCTCCGAGGAGGCATAGCGAAGATTTATCGAGTACTCTAATTCCTGGTAGTAAGGATTCAAAATTTTGTACGGAATTTGACGCTAAAGCACTGCATGCATACATCTCACATTTTGAAGTATTTATTTCTAACCCGATAGAATGTAGTGCTGGCAAGAGTCGGCTGATATCATTGAACACCACATCAGGATCACCTCCTATCGTTCCATCATCTAAATACCAGATGTTCAGAGGTGATTCTAATGTTCTTATCAGTTTTTGGATAGCAAGACAAAACACGAGAGGGCCCAATGGATCGCCTTGCTGCACCCCGACTTGCGAGCAGATAGAATTGTCTTCATAAAAAAGTTTGCTAGGAGAGGAGTAACATTGGAAGAGGAACGGGTACAACGCAGGGGTTTGATCCTTTACTTCTTGTAAAATTACGTCTCTCTCAACAGAATTAAAGGCGTTTTTTATGTCTAACTTAATTATGACAGTATCACTATTAAGATGTGAGCTCGAAAAATACCTAGTCGCATGGATGGCTGCCTCGCATCCCAGTGGTGTGCCGAAGCCCACCTGGGTAGGTTGAAGGAAATTGGCCATCCTTTCTCTCACAGAGCGACAACCCAGTTTGGCCACCAACCGCCTGATGGTAGTACCAATGGCTATTGGTCTAATACCACCGTCTTTTTTGGTTAATGCACACAGGGACGCGCCAAACAGATAAGGGCAAACTAAGGGATTAAGCATACCGCGTAAAAGGATTACAATTATTACAATTATTTTCTACAATTATTTTATTATTACTACAATTATTTTCTGTAAGCAATTTTGATAATACATATCACTTGGTAAAACCAACAACAGTTTCGTGTTTCTCAGTCGAATTGTTAAAATATTTCTTTCTTAGTTTGTTATTCAAACAAAGCACTTTACTTAGCGTAAAAGAAAAATATGATGTTAATGTATGCGACAAATTATATGCTGCTAGTAACTATAGTATCCTTAGGGATACTATGATGTTATGATGTTATGATGTGAATTGCAATGAATCGATTTTTCATTTCTACAACAAAGTCAGCTATAATATAGCAGGACAAAATAAAAACCCGAATCGGGTCTCAGGGCCTCCTTAATGTACCTCACGTAGCTCCCTAGCGAAATTATGCGGCAGCACGCAGGATTCTTAACCCTTTCAGCCTAAGTCATGATTTTGCTTATCGCGAATTGTGATCGCAAAATTTAAATGCGATTTTGGCGAACTCACCCCGAGATTCGTTTTGCTTACTGACGTCTATCCCCTACAAGCTACCATTGTTTTGGAATAAAAGCCGTTTTATTTACGATTGTGTCGACGAACCTTCAAAATGTGGAAACATTATACGATGATTTCACCACAGAGATTCCCTCGGTGTTTTACAAATTTTGTGATAAACAATTGAAAATGTAATTGCAGCGTTGGTTATAATTTAATTTTCACATTTTGCCGCCCGCGATATTTAACGGGGCAAAGATTATTGTTATTAGTATCAGAGTGTAAATTTTGGATATATCTATGTCAAATTAATATTACAAAATCTAAAAAAACATTATGATGTATGTAATAAATGAGTACCAGCTTCATCAATGAATGGTATAAAACCTCAAACACTGAATAATGTATGGCTCTGCATCAGACACTAAAGTTTATCCAAAATACCTCAAGATAATTTTTAAAGTTTCTATCCATTAATTTGAAAACTCCAGTGGATATCTTTTGAGATACAAGCTCTTCAAATGAACATTCTTAGGCTACATTGTAAAAATAGCATTTCTTTTAATTGCTTCTCTTTATGACGGTTAATAAAATGTGGGTCAAATGAGAGTCTTAACTGATAGACAGATAGATAGAAAAGCCATCGTAAAACAAGGATAATATAATACGATGCACTGTGCAATCGTTAATAACACTACGTAAATTATTTAGTATGAAAATGTAAGCTTGAAAAAGCTCTTTCTTTGATCAGTGATATGGGGGATGTAACCAATAAAAAATATGCCGAATTTCAGATAGACACCATTTCCTGGGATCAATTTGGTTCCAACTCGTGTTATATGGTTGTCGGATCTTCGTCTTTGAACGGAACACAACCCCATAACGGGATAAATTTAATATGTGACCTCATTTTTAGCAGCTCACGTTATGAATTTGAATTATTATCACTTTAAATTACCGTACGTTTTGCGCAAAGTTCTATGTCGTTATAATTATGTTACCGTACAATTTTACAAACAGGAACCACGTTTTACCCAAAACGTGGTTTCATTAAAGTTCATATCAGTTACGTTACCTGGAAAAGATTATTTGTCTACTCTTTGACGTGAACCTATATCCATATCGCACGCTGTAAGCGATTACGCGGTCGGCCGGGCTCCCTTTTGTTACATGCATAATTATGGAGTAATATAACGGCACTCGGCAATTTACATGTTATATTAATTTAAATTAGTACGTGGTCCTGGGCTCAGTGGAGCGAGCTTAAATTACGAGTCTATCGAACTATCGTAAATAATCGATTTATTACCAGTATTTTATGGCCATTATAACTTCACTTTCATTTGCGTTAAATAATTATAAGCATTGCGAATTGAGTAAATCGAATCAATGATATTATATCATCGTGATTATTAAATTATTTTCATATTATTTCCGTTTGTACGGACTAGTGTGAAGAGATTTAATAAACAAAATTACCTTGCACAGCTGAACTGTATTGATTTCGAATTTAAAATCATTTCACTCAAGTGTCCGGAATAACCAATTAGTTTCTGTTAAATTCAATCTTGCTCTTTGCGATCGAAATACTCGTCCAAAACATCAGCATAGCTGCTTAGCTCTGATTCTGAGTCCGAATATAAATTATCAACTAGTTTTTGATCGGTGATTGAAGTAAAAACGCTATCTCTTGCACTATCACCTAGTTTTACGGGAAGTATAATGCATATCTATAAAGAACTGAATTCCAGTCACAAATTTCAACTATTTATATTATTAATGTAATGTTGGTAGTTAACGTTATAGACCCCAATCGCACAGCAACACGCGCCATAAAACATCATCAATGAAACACGGAAAACATTTCACGGCATTGAACTGAACAATGCAACCTGTCCAATAAACCCACTAAAACGCCATACGTCCATACAATTTTAACCACACATAAGTCTGTTTTACGAGTAACGGGACGAACAGTTGTGTCCGATGTTCAGAGACATCGATAAATGTCGAACGGCGAATAAAAAACGGGCATTACGTCATGACCAGCCTCGGGCCCATTGAGGAGCGAAATAAGTCTAAATGATACCATTAGATTCACCGCAAGGGGAGTAGATGATATGAGGAAAGATTTGTGGGGACATACCTATCTATTTATGGAGCAAGATTAAGTAGAATTCATATTTAATTCACATTAATTTCGAAAATAAATTCCGCATATTTAAATTTAACATTCCATATGGCTTATGCAACATTTATTAAATTACACTTTGTTCTATCTTTGTTTTTAGTTAAAAACGAGGATATGCATGCACGCTAGTTAAATCAAAACTGTTGCTAGTTTTGAAGCTACGTTTAAAAAATAAACTCAGCCAAGTGCAAGGCAAGGGTTTTTTTTAGATGACATATTTTTATTTATAATTATCAACTCGCGTTATATCGTTTACCTATTACTAGGTAGGTGTTATAAAATATAAAAGAAATAATTTGTTGATTTATTGGTACTTACATAGAAAGCTTACCGATTTCTAGTAGGATTATAAATAAAGTGCTGTGTTCTAATTACACGTGTCTCAATATTTCTTGCCATATTATAAATGATCTTTAAAAGTGTCCGATAGGTTTCCGACACACCAAACCTCACCTTGGTTTATTCCACATATTGGTTTATTCTGATAAATTGTTTTTCAAACATGAAAGTTAAATTATTTTTCAAACACTTTTTTTATGAAATTTTGTAAAAATAGTAAAATAAAAAAAAATTGTAATACTTTTTTTCTAGTCTGCTCTGACTGACAAGTTAAATCAACATCTTTTTTCGAACTGTCAAAACTATCGCTATTATGTAGTTTAATATAAAATAAAATACACAAACGTGACGTCACGTTTGTATACTGCCAAATGACCTACACCTTTTAGTTCTTTAAAATTTATTAAATATAAATTCTGTACAAAAAAGTACTACGATCTACATTTTAGTAATAATTTCTTCTTGCATTATGTCGGGCACAATGTGAAATAATTTATTTCAACTAGATAGACTATCATCTAGAAACGGACAAACTGTAGGACTTAACTAATTATATATATTCTGTTTGACAACATTCATGAATTTAATCTACGATATCACCATAAAATGACAGGTCCATACAATTATTACGTGAAACCGCAATAATACCTAGCATACCATTTGGTAGATGCATAATATCGGGCGTTAATATGACAGGTTTAACGACATTTCTCATTCAATACTCAAAGATAAGCCAATAATTCGAATATTATTTTGAATGGAGGTTTTTGACAATGGGAATGCGAAATATCTATTTACTTTACTAACTTAATTAGGTATTGATATGTTGATTATTGATTTTCAACAATTCATGTATAATGTACTTCAGCTTTTCAGCCAATAAGTTCAGAACACTTAAATATTAGATGTCATATTTATACCAAAGAAAAAATACGGAAGTTTACCAACACCAGAGGTGGGATTCGAACCCTCAGCTTTCGCGGCTGATACCTGAACCACTCGGCCACTCCAGCTTACCGGACACCGGTCGAATTCCTTGGGAATACTTACTTAGTAATTATGTAATGATCGGAGCAACTACAAAAAAGTCACATCTCATTCCACGTTTTAATATTTTTTCTTTAGATAAAACCTACATACAGAAAAAAAAATTATCTTATAAATTGATAAATGATAATATAATAATAATAAAAGTAAAAATATTTCCAATTTACTAAGAGACGGCGTATACAAAAATAAACACGGAAAACCTTTTAATTTTTTCGCAATCCACGCCATAACATTTTTAAACAATGAACGGAAAAAGATCCCATAAAATGATTGAAACCTGCGTATACTTTACTGCCTATACTTTATTCAACTCTCGAATTTTAGAGGGTCAATCTGACGTCATAGTGATGAACTTTTACTATGGGACAAATATCCAGGGTTTGTATGGGACATCTATTTTTTTTCACGAATAAGATTTCAATGAATGGGCATGGGCAAAATAATAACAAAATAAGACAAAAAAT